>CM025607.2:13995314-14021360 GCA_014621495.2 Entosphenus tridentatus | reverse complement strand
ACCACCAGAGGGCCTGATTCCGATTAAATGACAAATGTTTCTTGACGGGAAAATGTCAAAACTGGGTGGTTTTTAACTTTTGCCGACAAAACTGGATCGCAAATGACAAAACTGGGTGGTCTTGGAAAATGACAGGCAAAACAGGGTGGTGCTTTAAAACCACCCAGTTTTGACATTTTCCCAAAAGGACATATTGTCTCGTGAAAATTAAGAGTTCACAGTGAAAATCGATTTTTCACAGACATTTTCACAAAACAGGGGAAAAGCGGGTTACATTTGAATGGCAACCCTCCACCCCAAGAAGACTTATACAACGCGCCGTGAGGCCATCCACGGCATCCAGGACTTCGCGCTGCAGCAAGGCAAGCGCGCGGTTCTTGACGTCAAGCGCAGCGGCGGAAGGCACGTTGCCATCATCTGCTCCAGCTCTACGCCTTGTTCCTTCAAGGTGAAGCTGACGAAGCTCACGGGGGTACGACAGGGCTTCCGCATCTCGGCGCTCTGTACGGATCACCACGGCTGCACGGGCACAGCTAAGATCACGCAGCGCCAAGTGGAGGCGAATACGACAGCCCGTTCGGCCTTTCGCGCCAACCCCCGGACCTCCGCACCAACTGTCATTGCCCAGGTCGCCGACGTTGCTCGCGTCATCGTCCCAACCAGGATGATGTACCGCGCCAAGGACACGTGCATCGCGGCGAACGAGATGGCGGCCCACGCAGGCTTCGAGTACATCATCTCGCTGGTGGAGACGTTCGGCAAGCTCAACGCAACGACCTGCACTGTGCGAGAAGCCGCGGGCATCTTCTGGGGTGCGTTCATCTGCAACCCGATCGCACGCCCGCTGCAGCCAAGTCTTCAACGCGTCGTCGGCATTGACGGGTCGCACATGAAGGCGTGTGCCTACAACGGCACCATGCTGGTCCTCGTCGGGCGCGACGGCAACAACCGCAACGTCCTTCTCACTGTGGCGCTTGTGCCCTCCGAGACGGCGGAGGCCTACGACTGGTTTCTCAACTGCTGTACGACCAACGGCATCCAGCTCAACGACACGCCGGTCTTCTGTGACCGTGGCACAGGCATCCTTGCCTCAGATTGGAAGAACCTCATGCTCATCCACTGCACGCGGCATTTGATCTACAACTGCGTCGACGCCATCGGCTCCGCGTTCACGCCCGATCTCCAAGGCATCATCTACGATGCGCAAGGGTGCGCCTCCGAAGCCGCGTTCAGCAGCTCCTTGGGCTGCTTGGGCGTAGCTCTGCCTGCGGCGGCCTCGTACTACAACAAGATCGACCCACGCACATGGGCGCTCTACCCGCACCTGCACACAACTCCATTGTACGGCTGGCGCACGACGAACTTCGTGGAGTCCACGAACAGCGAGGCTCTCCCAGCTCGCGAGATGGACCCCTTCCACTTCCTCATGCACCACATGGAGGACATGATGACGACGGCCTTCGCTCATCGCAGCGACGCCGAGAAGTGGTCCGCTCAAGGGCGCGTCATCACGCCGTATGCGCAAGGCCTTATCGACGCTCAGCAGGCGATGGCGCCAAGGTACAAGGTCTACGAGAGTACCTCGACGCGCGCCTACGTCAAGGACCCAGATGCGTACGCCTCTGCCAAGCGCCGAGTCGATCTCAGCGCTCGGTCTTGCACGTGTGGGTACATGAAGCAGATGGGCTTGCCCTGTCGGCACTACATTCGTGCTCTCATTGCGTTTGGGCGGATGCCCGAGCTCTACGCCGCGTGTGCCGCGTGCTACCACGTCGCTGCCATCAACACGGCTTGGACCTCGGTTGCTGGCATCGAGCTGCCTATTGCCGAGGAGCTCCGGCGCGACACCTCCATGATGCCACCTCCTCGCCAGAAGAAGGCGGGTCGCCCCAAGAAGCGTCGGATTCGCAACCGTGGTGAAGGTGGTCCATTAGGTCTTACACGGTGCTCCTTCTGTCGCACCAAGGGCCACAACAAGCGCTCGTGCCCCTCCAAGTAGTTGTGATTGTGTAGCACTTGGTTAAGTTTTAATGTACATGCACATGTAAGTGTTACTGTACATGGGAGGTGGCACACTGTGCCACCATACAAATAACAAGTTAATGTGTGCTTGCGAGCTGTAAGTGTTACTGTATATGCGAGGTGGCACACTGTGCCACCATACAAATAACAAGTTAATGTGTGCTTGCGAGCTGTAAGTGTTACTGTATATGCGAGGTGGCACACTGTGCCACCATACAAATAAAAGCTAATGTGTGCTTGTGAGCTGTAAGCGTTACTGTACATGGGAGGTGGCACACTGTGCCACCATACAAATAACAAGTTAATGTGTGCTTGCGAGCTGTAAGTGTTACTGTACATGCGAGGTGGCACACTGTACCAGTAGACAAATGGTAAGTGTAACTGTACATGCGTTGTTGCAAAATGTGCTACAGTGTAGTAGACAAATGGTAAACGTTACTGTAGTTTCGAGGTGGCATACTGTCATTGATCACAGAAGACGTATGTCTTACTGTGTACAGTGTGTTGAATATCGCAAGGGCCATAACTTGTACAAATTTCATTCAAGTAGTCTATCGCGTTCACCATTTTACCCAGTTTTGACATTTGTTCACGTCGATAATTACCCAGTTTTGTCATTTGCAAAAGCACCACCCTGTTTTGCCTGTCATTTTCCAAGACCACCCAGTTTTGTCATTTGCGATCCAGTTTTGTCGGCAAAAGTTAAAAACCACCCAGTTTTGACATTTTCCCGTTTCTTGACGAACATTTTTTTAAAAAAATTTCATATGAACGGTCAAATATAGATGTAGTCATACAATTTTGATTATTAAAGGCTTTGTTAAAGTGCAGTCTCCAAACTTGTATCTACTCTATTTCTTATGTGCCTCAACTTTATACGGAGAAACCATAGGATTGCCCAAAACATCAACCATTATATGTTTCCTTGTAAAATGTTTCAGTTTGGTGTTCTCACATCTTAACACAGCTGGTTTGTTGCCATAAAAAAGTGGAAAACCTATTCTCATATTTTGGTACTGGCAAAGGAGGTCCCATGATGTAGCTGCTCACCCCGAGCTCTCATTACTCTGATAGTGCATTGCCTTTGGGCTTTACGCATTTTGGCGTCCTCTGGCCTAACACCGTTTTGAGACTATTCTTTAAAGAAAGCTGTCTCTGGTGTTGACCAATCCGTTTCAAAGACAATGCATATTTTATCAGAGTGTGTTTTTTTTGCATTCTGACCACAAGTATTGTGGTTATTGCAGACATGATTCCTTGTAAAAGGCTTCAGTTTGGTGTTCTAACATCTTAACATCTGTTTTGTTGCCAGAAAAAAGGGGAAAACCTATTCTCATATTTTGGTACTGGCAAAGGAGGTCCCATGATATTATATATGTTATTCCCTTTTAAGGCGACAGTTTTATTGACGAATGTGAGTTTTTATTTAACATGTCTGCCCCAATGCCAACGCAGCATCGCCAAATCGTTATCGAGATTAAGTGTGTTCTGTCAGATCTGTTTCACTCAGACCTCGCATAGCCTGTGCTATTTACAACTAGCGGTTGAAATATTTTCTAAGTACTGCAATTCATGGATTTTACAAGTAACAGTAATTTCCTGAGCCGTGCCCTTGAAATGTGTTACGCATTTAATATGCCGCTTATTACCCAATGACGCGCCCCCCCAATAACCCACCTTCCGATTAGCACGGTTGGCTATGTACGGCGCAAAAGAAGTTTAACATACATACATGACCAGCGTGGTGACGTAGGTTCAAATAACGCGCACAGGTGTGGGGGAGGCCCCTCATCCTGCACTATTATTGCATATGGCAATACGCTCAGGAGCTAAATTCTCAATTGTCCAGGTCTACTAGCCACGAAAGGGCTCCTGACAGCTACAGAAGGACCGTCTGTATTTTGTATAAACATTTTATGCCCCAGGCGTGGAAAGCCACCGTTGCTAGGTGGTTGCCCAATGGAATGAATATCCCCTGCCATGGGAAAGTGGGATTTCTACCACTCGTACTGTGGCAGAGCACTGTAATAAAAACAAAAATCTGAAATATTGGCAGTAAAAATAGTTATCTTATGATTTGTATTCATAGAGCGTCTTTGCTCAAGGTGCTTGACATGGTTTACAAAACAACATAATAAAATAATTATTAAGATGGCAAGGGTGTGCCACGGTTGAGGAATTGTTGACCGCGATCGAGGGTACTTGGGGGACATGAACGGGTAGGGGAGGGACGAGAAGAACTGGAGCGGCGAGAGGAGGGAAGAGAAAGAGAATGGGCAATAGAGAAGAGGTGAGGCTTTAAGAGAGGAACAGAAAAAGGTTAAGCAGGGGAAGCTGTTATTAACCATGCAAAAAAGATTTAACTACACATTTTTGGACCATCTTATCTGACAGGCACTATTTTACTTTACCGAGTGTTAACATCCCCAGCGTTTAACAGTACCCTCTTTATTGTCAGCCAACACTGGTATAAACATGGGCATTTTCGTTCTCTTCTATCATGTGCACCAACAGGTGCTTGTGCACAGGCATGTCCACGTAACACGTGCACCCCGTGCTCTCTTTTAGCCCCCCCCCTTCCAATACGTCATCATGTGCACCAACAGGGACTTGCGCACAAACGTGTCCACGCCCACGAGCACCTCGTGCTCTCTTTTAGCCCCGCCCCCCCTCCCGATACGTTCCATTCATTGGCTACCACATTCTGATAAGCTCCCCCCCCCCGTCTCCTCCCCCTTAACTTGTATTTAAGAGCTTGCATCTTGGAATCCCTGCCTCACTTGATGCAGCAAATCTGGCTGTGACGGTCCCACCTGATGACGGAGACTTGTGTTGCCTCCGAAACGTGGTGATTTAATTATTTTATTTTTATTTATTTATTTTTATTTCATTTTTTACCTACGTGACTTTACCGAAAGAACTAAGAGTAAGAGAGAGGCAATCTAATGTGGGGGCAAGGCCATGGAGAGACTTGAAGGCTACCGTCAGGTTTATTTTTAAAAAGACAGTGGTCGTATTTATAGGTTTCTTGAGCTCATAATCCCACCAGAGTCTATATAATTAGTACCAACTCTGGGGAAGTCTGGTCATGTCATGAAAATGTAGAATTTTCGTGTCCAGCTCAGAGCTGCGGAGGGAAACTCATCGTGAAGTCAGGCAGGGATGTCGGCACAGGGATTACAGTCATGATCTGGTTACAAGTTGTAATCCCAAGCAAGGTGAACTTCGGCATTATTATCATCATCATCATCTCTATAATGATTACGGTCATGATTGTAACAATGATGATTATGGTAGTCATTATGTAAATGATACAAATTTTTATTGAGATTACCTTATCGATAATGGGCATTACAGGGAAGAGTCGTGTTTGGCCCTTGGCAATTGATCGCTGGATGAAGGCCTGCCCACACTTTGTTGTTCATAAGGAGTTGTATGTCCATACTTCACGATTCTGGTCCTCGCAGGTCGGTGAAGGGGGATGGAGAGCCAGGACCGGTTCGGATATCGGCCACTACTTGGGTTAGCCGTGGCTGCCAATCATAATTCATGTCGCCGGATTCGGAGCAGAGTACTAAACCGCTCTATAAATGTGTTTTTTACAACGTGCGTCACGGGTAACCTCGCACCTTTTTTTTTATTGCAGCACATGATACTTTGCCAATTATGACACTTCCACATTGTTTGCGTTGCGTTATGGTTTTATTCGTATGCAAATAAATGCACGCTGCAATAAACCATGAACCTTCCGTAATTCACAGCAGTGTTTTTCAACAGGTTTGCCCGTGCCAATTCGCAGACGTGCAGTGGTATTTTCGAAATCGTAGTTTAGGGCCATATTAAGTTTCAGTGGAACCCAAGGATGTTATACTTTTATGGGGGGGGGGGGGGGGGGTTTCTCTCTACTCCTTCACTTGGCTGGTTTGCCGCCACCCATGCCCGATGTTAACCACTCCGTAGTGTGTGTGTATATTTTTTACCTTGGTTATTTCAGCTCTGGTTTAAAAAATGCGACGTACGACTTGCAGAGCTGTTTTTGAACCGTACAGCTAAAAACTCTCGTCATTGGCCACTATCCATCCATTGCGAGATGAAGGCCTCCCCAAAGCCTCTCTCGTGGTTCCGAAGTGCAACAACACCTGCACACAATTGTATTTTGTCATTGCAATCTTACCGTTGAACATCCTCTCGGGCATGTTGCTTCCGATGGCCGCCACTTCGTTGATGTTTTTTCGACCACCAGACAATTTTATTCACCTGTTCGTGTTTATTAAATCTGAACAGTGAAAACTTTGAGATTGTAAAAAAAAAGGCAGCTGGATAAGTGGGTGGGGCTATACTTATCAGATTGATTTGGCAGTTTTAAATCAAGGTCTGCCTGCGAGACTTGGACGTAAAAAAGACTGCCAGAGATAAGATTGGTACTCGAAATGCATTCTACAGAAGTATCCAGTATCCAACGTAGAAGTGAGAATAAAAGTAGCACATACAAGAAGACCTGATGTTGCAGGCAGTGATGAGAAGGAAACCGGAACTGTTTGAACACGCATGTCGGACCGAGAACAACAGGAAAATTGAAAGTGTGTTGTTCGGAAAAATGGAAAGAACCGGAAAGAGAGGAAGACCTAACAGAGAATGGCTTGACAACATAAGCTCTTGGTGTCAGAAAAATGTGGCACTACTTGAGCATATTGGCACAAGACAGAGAGGAAAATTGAATCGAATGACGCAATGTGCAGTGGATACCGGCGGGCTATCTGCCGATGGATCATGATGGTGATGATGAAGTCGAGGTCCAGGGAGCTAAGCTAATGTTGATACCACCACACGGGGACCAGACAGGGGCCAGGGCGAGGCGAGGATGATGAAGTTTTGTGTTTATACGTTGCATCAATTTCCCCCAATTTGTTGTTGTTCACTGCACAAGTGAGCCATGAGCCACAACGCGTTCGTTGCACGCGATGGTGGCAGCAGGACAGCTCGGGCAGTAAGGAAAAAAACCCATCTCTAGCGTCTTCTGAGCCCTGCTGGGCTGGCTTGGTTGTGCTTGTGCAGTGCAGAAGAGGTGCAAGTCTTTTTGTTTGGAATGCAAATTGAGCTGTGTACAGGGCTATCCACCCATATCCCTCTTTCTCCTTGATGTGTTTTGTGTCTACATTGACATTCCACTGTGTAACTAGGGAGGTGGGGTGGGGGATTTCAAACGAATGAATACTAAAATGTCCATGCTGTTGTCAAAAAATCTCACTTGCTAAACCTGAGATATGTGCCTCATCCTGGTCTTCTGAGTGTGTCTTTATAGACCTGCTCATACCTCGTCTAGAATGTGTAGAAAGACACGTGTAAACAAAACTGTCGTCAGACTTGAAGTGGCCATTCCTGCTTTTTATGTTTGTATGTATGTTGAACTTTTTACATTTTAAATAAATCACAAATCACGGCAGATGCTAATACCGAATGCACCAGTGGAAAACAAACGGCGACTCTCTGCAATCATGGCTATGAACACCAAACCGAGATTTGCAGAGTTTTATCATTGCCCCAAATATACCGTTTAAAGGCGGTGTATTTGCAATGCACCCGTTGTCAGACACGTGAATGGCTAAATAAAAATTCTATATTCTATAACGAGCCTGGATAAAACAGGTCAAGCAGGAAAAGGTGCAATCTGGAAGCAGTTAAGTTTTTTGTCAACCGTGCAAGAGCTCGCCATGATTACATCGACACTTTTAGCAAGTGAGACCTGAAGTTAAATATTGTGCAACGTGTTTGGTTCGGAGACGCCAATTGACCGTTTCATTGGTTATCTTTCCGCCGTACACCACGTGCTTTGGGTGCAATCGCCACGTGCGGTGCAGCGTGTTGGCACCTCGTACGCCATATAGTTGGCGTAGGCGAGGAAAAGGGTACACGTGACGCAGGAGTAACTCGGAGATTTGAACAATAAACCACACGTGCGCGTCAGGCCATGCCCAGACGGCAGTTTGCAAAAAGCCATGGACGACGTTCTTCTTGAGATCTATACAAGCTGCTATGGTTAAGCACGCTCAATCGTAGGCAACTGGCTGTATGTTATATTAATATAACTACTTATTCATTTTCTTTTGGTCTTTCGGTAAAGTCACGTAGATAGGTTCAAAGAAAGTAACAAAATAACAATTTTCTTTGAACCTATCAACGTGACTTTACCGAAAGACCAAAAGAATATGAATTCCTGCAGTCACGAAAGCTTTAAGTCAAGATTTACGTATTCATTTATTCGTTGGACTTAAAGAAAGCTTAATTAATCAAACTAATTGGCTAATGGGAATAAAGATACATATGGTTACATTTGATATTGAGGTTGATGTTAATCATTGAATGCACAAAATAGTGGTGGCCATTATAGGAGTGAAACGCTTGCACGCTCCATTTCCATCAGCAAGGGGATTGGAGCGGTGTGATGTTTTGTGTGGTTTGGTCTGATGCCGTGGTCATTCATTGCAGAGGTACAAACGCTGCCTGTAAGAGCGCTTCAGACACGTAAAGTGTTGCCATCACAGTGAACCGCTCGTGTCACCGCTACGTGAATTCGTCATTCGGCCATCTCGATCGGGCAGCCGCGTGATGGGGAAAGGGGACATGAACGCGGCCGCAGCGTGACATCATGACCGTCCCGCGAAGGCGTTTCTTAGCTGGCCCGTTCTCCTTCGTTAGTCGTTTTCGATCGCGCGAGGAAATGGACGGGGTTCGGCAGACAACGCCGCGCGCAGGGATTTGGAATGTGCTCATAATAGACTGCAGTGGAATGTGGACACTGGACACTGGTTGGCACAAGGGGAACTTCCTCGCTCCGCTTTGCTGATGATAATGACGACGTAATATCACTGTGAACCTGGCGAGATTTAGTTTGCTTTCCAGCAACGGCTAAAATTTGGAGTGGTGTGTGGTTCTGTCCCGCATAGACAAGTTGCTCATCTCATAAATAATATATCGGAGCCACGTAGGGCAAGTAACTTAAGTCCCACTGAATAATGGATACGTCCGTGTGCGTGCGAGGGTTAATGTTACCTGCCGTGACACGTGGATCCGAAACATGGACTGTGGCGAGGACAATGAAACAAAAGCTGAAAATAGCACCGAGAAGCAGTGAGAGGAGCAAACGCACGTTGGAGAGTTCACGCTTACTTTGCAAAAAGTGAGTGGCGCAGTACACATCCAGAGAATGGATAGTGACTGGTGGTTGAGACGAACGATCGATTGGCAGCCAAAGAAGGGCACACGCCCGAGACGGGCCACCGTAGGGATACAGCGACGGCATCGGCACACGTGCAGGAGTTGTGTGGATCATTGCATAGCGAGACCGTGAGAGTTGGCGACAGCTTGGGCAAGGTCTTCATTCAGCAGTCGATCAAAGTCAAGATGTCAGCATGGCCAAATCCATTGATGCCACCACAGCTCGCCAATGCTTTCTACCCTCCCACAGATTCTGCAGCTGCTGTGCAGTAGATACGCGACCTCTTAAGATCCGCCCTGACAGTATGATCCCACCATCTGGTCTTAGTTCTGCCCATTGGTCATCGGACTCGTGGAGATCATTCCAGCGTCTGTTTCGGTAACCGGCCCCTCTCCCGTCCTGCACCGCAGGCAGACGGATCATAGCCATTGATCTGGACATCTGTGAAAACTACTGGGACACATCAGTGAAAAAGAGCTTCATAGCTCATGGAATTTCTCCAGGATAAATACAAATTCTGATTCTGATGGGTGTGCGTGTGTGCGTGCGTGCGCATGTGTGTGTGTGTGTGTGTGCGCGGTCTTGGTGCTAGCGGGCGTGCTGTGGCTCACGGCCGTCGCGCTGCTGTGGGGCGGCACCAATCCGCTGCTGAAGCGCGGAGCCAAGGGCGTGGAGACGGTACGCGGACGCGGACGCCTTCGCCAGCTCTTCGCCGAGCTCTGCTTCCTCGTCTCCAACCCCCGCGTGAGCACGGAACACGGGAGGACACGTGAGGACACGGGGTGCTGACGCATCTGTCTGGCAAACGCGACACCACCAGCGCAAAGCAAACGGGCCACTGAAGGCCATTGCTGCCATGGGTGGGGCGGCGGGCAGCTTTGTCACGGGATTAACTGTCACCGCTGTCTCCTCTGCACAGGAATAGTTTGAAATAATGTGAAGATTAAAACAAATTTGCAAACGTCTCTCGATACTTCCAAGGAGTTTAATCGGCGCTAATTGAAGTTGTCCTGGACATCCGTGAAAGAGGGCATTATAGCTCATCGGGTTCCCCCGGTATGAATACAGATCTGATTCTGGTCAAAAAATATTGCAAATTGTTTAAGACCAAGGTTTAAGAAGTATGCCCTTTTAGGTATAGAGATACGTATACATATTCTATATGACACACACTTGGTCTGTTGAGATCTTTCGCTCTCTTGCTTAAATGCTATTTTCCAATCCAGCACCTGGCGGTGATCCATGTTCAAACTTTTCCTGTCCAGTGGAACTCCTAAGCCTCTCAACGTATACACTAAACTGGAACAATTCTGGGGTTATTATTGTTCATTTTTCCTAACGACGATGATGACAACCTTCACGACCCCACTTCTATCAATGGGACCTTTTTGCCAGTATCCAAGATGATTAAGAAAAACATTGTAATGGGTTTTACCCTTTCGGGCAATAAAACAGGTGTTAAGATGTTCAAACACCAAATACCGATGGTGTGCATTGTTTATTCTTAGGCGCTTATCACGAACACTTACAGCAATGCAAGACTTCACTCTGACCCTACTCTTTGTGTAAATTCAATCAACCTGTGGGTTGTAATTTTGGGACCCCCAAATGTAAAACAATTGGCTTTTTTTGTTCCCCCAGTTGTGAGCTTAGACTTGAATTACAGAAAAAATTTGCCAAATTTTTGCATTTCTAGGCCTTCTGGAATGACATATTTGACGTGAGGTGGTCAAGCCACGTTCATCCCTCTGTTTAAAACCCACCACCAATAGTTGTCGTTTCCAAGTACCCACCTTGTAGGTGGCAACATCGTCGAGCGGATAACGCCCCCTGCAAAGGCCGCCCTAACATTCTGAAAAATAGCGCAAGCCGCACCTCGGTTGCGTTCTCCGAGCGGCCATTGTGTAAAAAAATGGTGACGGACAAACGCTTTAAACGAGTGAGTCACACAGCTGTAAAGTGTTTTTTTTTTACTCTCGGATTGCTCGGGTGATTTATTTACAGTTTCCTTGAGTGACTGGCAGACCCCCACAATTAACCGTCTGTGTCTTGGAGACCATTCCCCATTGGCAGCTGCTGCAATGAGTATGCGAGCACGTGGCGGCCTTTCCAAAGGTCTCCGCTCAATGCGCCAAATCGGTTGGGCAAACCTCTCCTTTGGTGGGGCCTGAGCTACTGGGGACCATTGCACTCGACACCGTGTCAAACGAGGACATCCGTGAAAAAGAAATTCTGATTCGTAGAAACGGAACGACGACTTGACACACTTCTCTTGAGATGGCACTTTATTGAAGACACGTTCACTTGACATCAGGCGGAGACCCCCCCACTGCAACAGCCCCGAGTCTCCTGCACATCTCCCCCTTCTATACCAACCCAGGCCACGCCGCCCTTCCCGAACCTTTTCACTGACTCTGGACGTTCGATCCAACCCGCAGACCCCACCGTCCTCTTCCGTCAACTTGTACTCTCACTTCTCGATCATTGCCGTCGACACTAATTCCTTCGAACTCACAACTGATTCCCCTGTCATTACCTTGGCTACAGCATGCATGCATACATGTCACTGTTTTGCACCCTTTTTTTTGGATCGAATAATTATCGAGGCATTTCATTGCCGTGTGAACATTCAGCAAAATGCGTTTACGCGTTTTTGTTCCAACAACTCATCCCGCGTCCACGCTATCTTGTGGGCAATACAATCCGTTTTTGGGAGCTCCTCTCTTCTCTCGTGCTGCGAAGGGTGCGGTGCATTTGCTTGCGGTCTCTGCGATGCGCCACCTCGCAGTTGTGCACATTGCTCTTCGGATTTTTTTTAATCCAGGCAGCCACTTTGTGCTTTAACCGGATTTTCCAGTGGAGCGAGGCTAATGGTCTCGGCCGCTGGTCACCAATGAACTGTACAAACACACACACACACAAAAAGGTCACATATACATTTTGTTCTGAGCTTAATTTTGTTCAATTGTAGCTCTGAGAATTTCAAAAAATATTTCTGGATTCACCCTGTCGTGGCGACGACAATCTTTGCCGTAAGTGGCAGAGCAGGTGGGAAAGTGCACTCCGTGCCGTCCCTCGAGCATGGAGTATATATTTTTGGATATATCCATGTCTGTAGGCGATTTAATTTTCAAACGCGGGGAGGGAGGGGTAAGAGGATAAGAGGGGAGAGGGTGGGGGGAGGAAATTGTGCTGCACTTCGAGAGTTCCGAATAAATTCTTCACATCGTGATGCTCATGCCGATAGCACAAACCACAAACAATGAGGGAGGGGGGGAGACTAACAAAAAAAAATAGCGATGTAAAAATAAAGAACTCGTATCACTACCTGTCGTTGTGATTTGTATGCATTGTTTGTAATGCGCTTACGTGAACCCTGAGCCAATCGAGTGGGCCACTACTTTAATCAACATGCACATCTCTACATTTGGAATTTAAACACGGAACAATTCATCGACTTGTCGAGGTGGTGAATTGTTGTGCACCCTAATAAACTTTTCGACCGTTTCAGGTCATCTCCCATAGTGGTGGGGATGAGCTGTCGGGCGCAGACACAGAATCTGGGGTCGAACTCGCGAGATTATACACCCATAATAGAGGTTTTTTTGGGTTAGATCGCGTACATATATAAATGTGTCGTTAAAACCGCCACCACCCGATACAGCCAACTATAGTAAGGGTTGTCACGTAAACAGAACGTGTCAATTCGTCACTCGTACAGCACACCGGTGTGTTGGAGAGCCAAGCCACAACATTTACAATCGGAGTAATTACAACTAGCTTCATCAGGCGACAGCCATATTTGTGGAGAAGTCCACCTGTCTCGTTCCTTAAATAGAGGCGTAGATGCGATGACAGCGCTTGTGCGCTCCTCTTGCGCGCAAAAAACCTGTTATGGATGACATTGGTCGCGAAAGCCTACGTGTTAAACTGAGATTATACACGCACGCTACGCATCTACCATGCGAACGTGGGACCGATATCGACTTGTGGATGATGACCGATGAAGCGAATGGACGATATCATCCCAATGTTATGGACGAAGCGAGACGGAGGCACATTCGGAGTGACGAAGTTGAACTGACCAAAAAGATTTGGACCGAAGTGAGAGTGCAGCCGCCATACAGGGTAACTTGAGGGTAGTGTAAATGGGGGTGCAGCCAGGCAAAGTTAAGGACAGGCTAAGCATGTGTGCAAACACATTTTCTTTTTTTAACAGACTGGTAGAGCAAATGTGCAAACACCCAATACAGATAGTCCTCGACGTACGAACACCAGCACTTACGAAGCAGCTTCCGTTAAATATTTTTTTAAACATTGATTTGAAACGCGAACTCGAAATTGCAAACCGATCCGCGGAACTGTTTTGTTCAGCGCAGCGATCCGCCACGAGATGCAATAAGTTGGCCTCACGCGGGGTGCGAGTCTTTGCGCGCGCATCAAAGGCTGAAGAGTGTAAAACATTTACCCATAAAGGCCAGTAACCCATCTGTACGCACACCTGTTAAAATAAGATGTCTCGTGTGTGGCCACGTGGCCTTTCCTGGTTAAATATTTTCGGTAAACAAATGAAAATTCGGTTGCTCAAAGCAAACGCCATAACTGCTGTTGCTGCTGCTGCAGCCATGTTGACCGACGTGCCCGAATGTGTTGAACTCATTCGAACAAAACGAACGGTTAAGTAAATATGTCGAAACATTTCCTTCCTCCCGCGCCCCCTAGCCGGTGCTAAAACACAGAAGCAGATCCGTGGGCGCGGGCAGGTGGCAGTTGAAATGCCACCGAACGCGTTGCACAACTCCTGTGCGGGAATTGTGAGATCTGAAAAAAAAGGAAATTCTTGCTTGAAGGTTACTTCAAATCCACGAAGTTAAATGGTCACATGACAGTAAGTGGTCAGCTGCGAAATTGCTGGGGGCTTAAAGCCACACCTCCAATTAACACGGTTTGCTTCGTACGGGACAGAGTTTGCCGCCCGATGTTTATACGTGGCCGCCGAATTCGATTCGGCCATTCTTCTACTCTCTTACATAACGCCATCGCGATGTGTCACCACAGTTTCTGCAAGATTTCGCCACCGTTATCGTCATCATCAGCCATGACGTATCCATCGATAGATACGGGCGGCGGTGGCTACGCACGTGGCCCATAATCCAGCACTGTGACGGCAGCAGCGAGGGGTCGGTGGATCATCGCACCAGATGTTGTGAAACTCTCTTACTGTCGGCGTCGTGCCCTACTAAGGCTTGCTTAGAAGGTGGTGCAGTAATTGGACTAATAACCATCTGTTTCCATCTGTGCGGTGATCGAGCGTTTCCCCCTCGCGCACGTGGGTTATCTCCGGGTACTTTTGTTTCTTCCCGCTTATAAACTCATAATTTGGCTGAAAACCCCTTAAAATAAAAACCCAATACAGGATCCTCCTGAAAGTAAGTCCTGTGACTTCATGTGGGTTTCCTGGATAAATAAATAAGTAAATGATACTATTATCATAGATGAAGGCCTCCCAAAGCTTGTCACTGCCCCTCAGTCTTGCGGTGCTGCAGTCCACGAAGGATGCCAGGACAATTGCATCCTTCCTGTCAGATATTCCCAACGTACTTACTTACAAGTGCAATTCTAGCGTAAACGCGATAGGATAATGGAGGAAAAATTGCCTGCTGGATTTTACCGGATCTAATTTGATTCGACTGCCCCACCATCGAGTATTTCACTTGGTACATTCACAATCGTTTGCTTTGACTAGCACACTTTACATTTAGAATGTTTTTATCTGGGTTCTACTGTTAATTATGTTTGCACCTCCTTTTGCGGTTCTTCACTTATTTCAAATATCTGGTTCAGAGCCCCCCTAACATCTGTCGCAGATATATGAGAGCTTGATAGATCTATATCGATGAATGTGTGATGTTGGCGGTGGTGATGATGGTGTAGATGCTGACCTCATGGTGGATGTTGTGTATTGCATCTCTCAACAGTACATGGTCCCGTTTGTCCTGAACCAGAGTGGCTCCTTGCTGTATTACTTCACCCTCGGCTCAGCTGGTGAGTAGTGCCTGGACATCGCTTTAGCCGGGGCGGAGAAAGTTGTTATTAAAGGAAGGCCGGACCTGAAGAGAAAAAAATATAAATATTAGATAAAAAATTTTTTACATAACTGATGCTGCCATGCGGATTAAAAGCCACGCTCACCTGCTTAAACGAGTAGAAACTCACAACGGTACAGCACGTACGCGTATTAACGTGTACGAATTTTGGAACACGGCTTGCCGTATATTAATTGGCGGCTGCCCGTGGTTGCTTTGCCTTGATGGGCACCTCCCCGCAGACCTGTCCGTGGCCGTGCCCTTGACCAACTCGCTGACGTTCGTCTTCACACTCATTACGGGCAAGCTCCTGGGAGAAAACATCGGAGGGACGCGTGAGTGCACTCCACTGTACACTGCCTGACGGGGCGTCACTGAATTCACACGACCTCCAGCGGAGGAGGCAGAGGAGGCGGTGGAGGGAACCCAGTAATAACAACTTTGGTGACGCCACATTTGTCGTTTTTAAAAAATATATAAAGGGTTTTAACATCGGTTAATTTAGATTTTGTCTCGTAAGTGATATCCACGAATCGCACAATGAATCGCAATCACAATGCGTTGTGCGTTTCACGGAATGCATTGCACCAACCCCCCCCACCCCATCTGCCTATGGGAGAAATAAAAATAATTGACGATTTTTTTTCTTACTCAAATCCACAAAAAACGCACGCACCACAGTTATTTTCGGGTGAGATTGAAAAAAGGTTGCGACCAAAAGCAGCCGCTCTTCTTTTGTGAATGCTACCCAATTGACCAGACTGCTCACCCACTCCGGTAAACGAGAGCCCATCGTCGCCCCAAATGCTCTCCGCTCCCTCCACTGGCTTCCAATCCCATCTCGGATCACTTCAACGTGGCACTCGTGGTCTTTAAGGTCCTCCACGGACTTGCCCCGCGACCTACCTCTCCCCTCTCATCTCACTCTGATCCACTCCATACGCCCTCCAAAATCTCCCCACTCATCTCACTCTGCTCCTGTCCGTGCACTCTCCACTCCAACCATCAAGGCGCCTGTTGAAGCCGTACGTCGGTGGACCTTTAACTCGGTGAGAGGTCTCTCGTTCTCCTCTTGCTACCCAAATGGCCTGAAACTCTCCACACCCTCGGCCATTCACGCCGTGAATTCCCTACCCTTGTTTCAAGTCCAAGCTCGAGACCTTCCTAATTTTTACTACGGCCCTATGACCAACTGCCTGCCTGCCTCCTTTCTAAAAACAAATAGACACACACTGCCAGGACGCCGTCACATTCGGACGCTATATGATCCCAAATGTATTTGCATTGGTGGTGTGGCGTGCTGTGGCGTGATGTGCCGTGGCGTGGCGTTTGGATCCCCCCCCTCGCCCACAGGGGCTCTGCTGGGGATGCTGCTGATGGGGGTCGGGCTCACGCTGTGCGTCGCGAGCAACGCGTGGCGCGAGGAGACGACCGCGCGTGCCTCCGACGACGACAACGCCGCCGCCGCCGACGACCCCGAGTGAGGTCGTCGGCTCCGAGAGGAGGCTGGCGCCTTCCCGAACGCCGCTCCTCCGTGTCCGGTCGACGCCGCTTGCACATCGGTGGCGACGCTCTGCGGGGGGGGGGGGGGGGGGAAACGTCGTCTGAAGAGTTTGTGTGGAAGTAGCGATGATGCAAAATTATCGCTCGTGATTGGTTGGCGGCGTGGAGGGGGGGGTAACCCGCACATTCCAAGGGGCCGGATCCAGCCCACGACTTCATTTCTGTACGGCCCCAGTGGCCACACGACTGTTAAGTCAAACGAAATATTTTCGACCTGGCAATGGTGCGTTTGATTTTCAATGCTCAGTCATTTGTCCCCGCACAAGAGGCCTCTTGCGGCAGAGTGGCTGAGGGGGGGTGTTTGTGTGTGTGTGTGCGTGTTCCTTCACGCGTTGTTGGTCTCCAAAGTTATTTGAGGGTCCTATTTGACTCGCAGAAAGAAAAAGGTTACCCCACCCCTTGACGTCGGTGATCAATGGCCGTGTGTAGTCCGAATGGGGACTGTGTTAAACAGTGTTGTAGACCATGTGCAACTGAAAAAGAAAGGAATGTTGATTTAGTTAATCGGTGTAAATATGCTGTATAATATAAAACTTGTTGTTACACTTGGATTTATGATGTGTTTTCGGAGCTGTGCCACAACACTACTAATGAATGTCCATGTTAAACTGTTCACAGAGCAGTGCATCATCGCCCTGTGCCAGGAGAGAATGGCTCTGAATGATGCCTTCAGGATTGCTCTTCAGATCACTACAACGCAAATCGTATTCGCCGTGGGTGGCACACTCTTACGCCCTACGAAGAGCTATCGTCGTGCGATGAAGGATCCTTTTTAATTCTGAAAGTTGAGAGATTTCAGATCTGTCGAAACGTTGACTCAAAACCAGGTCCTCTGTGGTGTGCAGGGCTCTGCGTCACTGATATGGCCACAGCGAACCTTTATCCGGGTTGCCGTCCAGCCACCTGGATGAGGTTAGCCGCATGGGGATCCGTCTTTCGCAGCGAACAAATTTCCTGAACAAAGCAACCTTCTTCATGGGTTCCCGAGGCACATGAAGCCCGTTCGATGCGTGTTCGAGTCGTAACGTCGCGTGTTGGCGTTTGGCACGGGTTGCCGTTCGCGCTCGCATTACAGGTCACGTCGTCACGATAACGTTGCGAACTTGGTACGAACGGGGAGCGGTGGATGGAGAGGGGGGGGGGTGCAACGTTTTACAAAAGGGAACGTACGATTGCACAAGAGGGTCATTACCGAAAGAGCCGCCGTTGGCTGCAGTTGTACTTTTACCAAGCTTGGCACGATTTGTTTTTGTTGTTGCAATGCTGCTAACTGTACACGGCCTGTGCGTCGTTCACCTGTTGACCTCCATTTTCGGAAGTACCCCCCCCCCCCCCCCGACAGCGACCCCTCCGAATAACGCCTCCGGGGGCTGCACGGCCAGAAATATGTGCGGCGCTTGACAAAAAAAGCAACCGGCGAGGCTCACGTGTGTACCGCGTTTACCAAAACCGGAGCGATTGTGCAATTATGAGCCCATCCCCCTTTCGTGCGAGGGTGCTCGTTCCGCTCTTTAAGTTGTGATCGTGACGCATGGATAACGAGTTGCATAGTTTCACGGATCGTTATGGTTCAAGAATGAAAACCACGTGATAATTCTTGCCCGTATCAACGGGCAACCCAGCAGCATTCGTTTTTAATGGGACCCCCAGCCCACCACCTTGACTTCTGGAACTCTGAATGTCAAACGTGGCCCAAGGTGTTACGCCTGCTCTGTCGCCATGCTGCCCGGAACATTGTTTTTTGTCCAGAAGGACCCTTCGTCTCGTCGATCCAGATTGAATGAGATTTGCTTAGCAGGAGTCTATCACCGTGTTTTATTTGTTTTCAGTAGGAGTGTGCGTGTGTGGGTTTTTTTTCTTCTTAAAAAAGTGTTACGAAATTTATCTTTTGTAAAGTGACTCGGACGCCCTTGCAAATCTGGCGCTTGAAAACAAACACACCATTCCACGCCTCATTCTCATAACTTTGACTACAATGCGTGTGCATGTGTATTTACGTGTGGGTATGTGTGTGCGTGTTCACAAGGAGTTTAAGGCAGGTTAAGTAACCGGGGCTTGTTTCATATATTTGAGGGGGGGATGGGGCAAAAAAAACCAGTGCCAATATTCAGCAGAAGATTAGCATCATCTTACAAAAACAGCGCACGGGGTTTAGCCGGGCTCTCCGATGCATATGCCCCGCGTCTTGTTCTCAGCGTGGTGGTGTCCGATGTTTCGCTTCGCGTTGCTGGGAGCTGCTTCGGCAACGTTTTAGCCCCCAAAGTGCTGGGGGAGCGACGTTCAGTTCCCGGAGAAGCTCGCTGGGACGTGGAGCCAAACGCACCCATCCCCCCTAGCCCGGACGTCTTGCCGGGATGACCAGGAAACGCATCGGAGAGCTGTACCGCACGGAGACCTGTGCAGTCGTGATGCAATGCTCAAAATTGGCAACAACAAAAAAGACACCGAAGAGTTTTCTTGCACATCGGTGGCATTTTAACCTTCGTAAGCGTTATCAACGGCGAGAACCTACACGCTTGTAGACGTTTGTCTTTTATCTGCCAAAAATCAGCAATAAGCGGTCCTTTCCGCCAATTTGTGAACCTTTGCCCGTCGTTGATTTGGTGAAGGAAATATTTAATGTCGCCCGTGTGGGTTCCTCGGCTCAGAAACTTTGGTCGAGGGGCAACACTCAAGTTTGCTGGGGCGGTCGGTCTTTGCGAGGCTTATGTCGATCTAGAGCAACAGCAATAGTTTCACATCGAGGCAGTAGCGTAGCTCGTACGGGGGCAGGC
Organism: Entosphenus tridentatus; assembly: GCA_014621495.2. Classification (NCBI taxonomy): domain Eukaryota; kingdom Metazoa; phylum Chordata; class Hyperoartia; order Petromyzontiformes; family Petromyzontidae; genus Entosphenus; species Entosphenus tridentatus. The sequence goes on along the minus strand of CM025607.2, from coordinate 14,001,699 downwards.
AGGGGGTACTGTGATTCCCTTGTGGCCAATGCTATGAGTTGGGGGGGGTGGGGGGGAGGCCCCTGACAGCCACCGTGAGATGTTTTCAATAACGGTGCAAAAGAACAACACGCTTATTTAAAACGCGGTTTAAATATATATTTTTCAATGAAAATGCTTTCATTTACGTTCCACGTTTTATTTTAATTTAATTAGAGCGGTAACGTTGGGCGACTGTGCGAGACGAATCAAAATATTGGGGCCCCCCCCGGACGGTTGCCCCCCCCCCCCCCCCCCAGCTGGCAATGTCCTTACTACGCCACTGCGATTGCGATGGTTGAGCCAAGTGATTGTGTCAGGAGTAGGGGAGTTGGTTGCATCGCTGCGACGATGCCTCCCCTTTGGTATTTGTTAACCGAGCGTCGAGTTGTTGTATATACGCTCAGTGGTGCATTCTGAGTAACCGCGGTCGCGCGGCGGGAAGCTCAGAACGTTCCATTTGTGCGTCAAGTTGTCCGCATCTTGCCGGTTGGTTAAGGAGTCCCAGCAATGTGCGGTAGGTAAAATGTTGAGAAACTCGCGATGAAATTTTTTTTTCCCATTTAAAGCTTTCGTGACTGCAGGGATTCATCTTCTTGGTTCTTTCGGTCAAGTCACGTAGAAGGGAAATAATGAAATAATAGAAATAATAAAAATATTAATAATACTAATAATATTATAATACTATTATAATTTTATTATTTCCCTTCTACGTGACTTTACCGAAAGAACCAAGAAGATGAAACTCACGATGACGATTTGTTTTTGAACTCTCGATATGGTTCGTCTGAAACGTGGCCGCGTCGCGCGTTATCCGCGCCGCACGGCGGTGATGTCGCGTGACATGCAAGGCGTCGTGAGAGGACCGAGCCAGAGGTCAAGATGACAGCCATTTTCCTCTCGTAATCGCCTTTGGCATGTATTATTATTATTCTTACAGTGGAGGAGACCGTTCCAGAGTTTCGCGAATCGCAGACGTTCGTCAGCTTCAAAAGAATCATCCAAATTCCACCTCCCATCTTAAAACCCCCCGGGTCTTGTCTATGCCCGGGTACTAGTTGGCGTAGACCGCGTCTTACGCCAAAGTGTGGATGGCTTGAGAGGCTTGAGAAGGCGAAATCTCTGAAGTTGACGATGCTGGACGGCGACCTCGGGTTTTTTGTGATCTGCGCAAATGACACGGGTTCATCTTCTTGGTTCTTTCGGTAAAGTCACGTAGAAGGGAAGTAATAAAATAATAAAAATAAACATAATAAAATATTTATTATATTATTATATTATAATCAAATAAAAAAACATAATAAAATAATTATTATATTATTATATTATATTATTTTATTATGTTTTATTTTTATTATTTTATTACTTCCCTTCTACGTGACTTTACCGAAAGAACCAAGAAGATTAATCCCTGCAGTCACGAAAGCTTTACATCGAAAAATGACACGGGTGTTGATAATTGTTTTTTACCCTTCTATCTGGCAACAAAACTGACACCTTTTTTACAAGGAGTCATGTTTACATAGACCACTACCTGCAGCCATAATGCAAACAGATAGAAGGGTAAAAAATCAATTATCATATTTTTTTACTGGCAAATGAGGTTCCAATGGTGACCCGGGTGTTGTCGTCATAGCAACGTGTTTCGCCTTCTCTGAAGGAGCTAGGCCTCGATCCGTTACGAGTCGCTTTTGGTCAATGTTCCAACGAATGCTTGTTTTGAACCGAGACCAACGCAATTTCTACAAAGCTTTTCGCTCGGAGATATATAAATGCATCTATATGTATTTATCGTATTCACCAGATTATAAGATGCTCCAGAGCGTAAAACGCACCCAAAAATGTGTGCTGTGTCAATAAAGTAAAAGAATAAAGTAAAACAAATTGAAAAAAAAACTGATAAGAACGCCTACCAGATGATAAGACGCAAGCCTAACTTCTGCTTGAGGATGCAGGGAATGCAAGTGCATTTTATACTACGGGAGTCTACGATACATCTCGCATTTGCAAAATATGTACATACACCGAGGGTGGTAGATGTGCATCCCTGCAATTACTTGCTCGCTCCACTGCTGGCTGACGAGAGGGAACTCTGGAGAGGCCCTGCAGGTAGCTGATGGGGAAGTGGTTCTCAACAACCTTTTGTTGGCTACTTGTGTTGTACCCCGTTGTTGAATTTTTGTTTTCAACCGAGTAAACCCCCCCCGCCCCTTGCCAGCCCTAACATGGTTCTGAGAAATTAAATGTATGAATAATGAGCATCACTATTTTAACCGATTGTCCCATTTTTGTGAGATAATCTTGACCAGCTGGTAGCCGCAAGCGAATATAGCAACAAAATAAGTTAACACGTAGGCTTTCGCGACCAATATCATCCATAAAGAGGGAGTTTTTTTTTGGGGGGGGGGGGGTTAAATCGCGTAAATATATAAATGTGGCGGCATTAATGACACACACTTTTACGCGATCTGACCCAAAAAAAAACCTCTCAAGAACAAAAATCAACGGACGCTCTGCGTATGCGTGCCCGTGATGTGTTCACGCTCGCTGACGATTCTTGGAAACCCGCGTTGTTTGCGATCAGTGAGTTTTAAAAAAGTCGTTTTACATCGTTCGAGGTTACCCATGTAGATTTGAAATGTATCGTAGTAACTTTAAATGGGCACATTCGTCGCATTATTACACTGTAACAAAACATTCTCTCTTTTTGTTAATGGGTAGTAAATGCTATTTCCTAATTGCTTATGCCTCAAAAGTACAGAGAATGGCTATTCCCACAAACTTTGCTTTTGTGACCAGGACAGTGCTATTTTGAAATGTACCTATTTTCAATGAGAAAACGTGGTGTGCATTTGGGTCATTCCTTCACGTAAAGTCCTGATCACAACAGGAAAGTTTGTGGAGAATAATAGCCATTTCTACACTTTTGAGGCATGAGCAATTAATAAAATAACACTTCGTACCCAGGAACAAAAATTGTGTTTACGTAGTGAATTATTCATCGACGACTCTCGCACATGGTATAATTTCACACGTTTAACTTTTTGATAAATCGCCTCGCGTACCCCGCTGGGACACTGCCACGTCCCGCCCCAGCGGTCCGCGTACCCCCTCCCGGTTGAGAACCTCTGACCCCTATGGGGGATGTCTTCGGCCTTTTTTCTTGCACGATGAAGTGCGGCGAGAAGACGTTTCAAACGCAACGCCTGGGTTCCTTGGAGAGCCACGTTACGCTGAAATTCTCGGCACGGCATCGTCGGGATTTCTTTCCACGCCTGATGGCTAAAATGGACCGTCGCAAATGTTCTGGAAACGAATCGAGGCTCGACGGCTCTCGCTCTACGAATAACGAATTGCTGGTAAAACCGTGGTTTTTTAAAATCCTTTATATTAAGTTAACTTGCGCGCTTGCTTGCTTGCTTACGACCGTGCAAATCTTTCGGTCGTTTTTTAACCCACTTCTCGTGATCCAATCGAGCTGACATTTTCCACACAGACTCGTTGTGCGTGACAATGCATTTTCGTTAAAAAATGTTTCCAAAATTTTACACTGTTTAGGGAATTTTTTAAAAATATTTAATTACCAATTGCTTAATGTTGCCATACAATCATCTGACCCATAGGTGGCAGCCATCTCAAGCCAGAGGACGAGAGGACTCTAGCCGCCACGCATATAAAGGATTTATAGTGAAAAACTTGGTTTTTACGGGTTAATTTTTTTAAGTGCAAAGTCTTATCGGGTGCACAAAACTCGCTTTGTCAAAAGAGCCTTTGTCTGGCTTGCGAGCTCTCCTCACCGGTTTATACGAGTAAAGAAAAAAAATCACTCAACCGAGAGCCGATTCGCTTACATGTTTAAGTAGCAACAGCATTGCCCCAGCGGTTCGTGCGTCCAACCCGGCCACGGCTTAACATCAGTGGCGAGCGATTATTTATTAAAGCTAAGCATTTTTTCAATTGTATGTCACCAGGTAAGGCCCACTGAGCTATGCGGCACTCTTTCAGAAGCGACCTTGCCACGCGCACAATGATAGGTCAACGAAGTGGCTTATCACGTGGAAATGTATCGCAGCCAAATACTCTGCACGCGCGTTTCTAAATCTGAAGCGGTCCTGCCCTCACCTGCTAGCTTCAAAACCAATTTCTTTGGAACCGCTTTTTTTTTGTCTTCGTTTGTCGTCGTTCACCCCCGATGACCACGTTTTGGCCACGTAAGGTGCGAAAGAAGTTTAACGTGCAGTACCACCACATACATTCACCTCTTTCAACAACCGGCATGAAGTATGGTTAAGTTGCCCTCGTGACCGACAATGATGGGAGGAGGTCCTCCAGCCCGCTGTGGGTTGAGCTCGCGTGGAAGTTACGTTTCATTAACATTTTTATTGTAATTTTCTCCGAATTTTCGTTAATATTTTTAAAGGCCGGCAGTCTCAAGGTCTTCTTGTTGAGTTTTCCCCTCCTCAGGAAGGTACCCGCGTTTGGAATGTTTTACCGAATTCCTTCGTCGCCTGAGAGTGCAGTAGAGTCCCTGGGGGGAAATAGACAGGATTTATTTGAGTGATTTGGTTACATTTCCTAGACTTTGCACTCCTAATCGTGTTTTTGTATTGCTTGTTGTAACATTCTGACCAGCTCCTACTGGACATTTGTGAAAACGAGCTTTATAGCTCGTCGGGTTCCTCCAGTATAAATAAGGATGTGGAGCACCTAGAGAATATCCACACGTATCGTGCACGGGAATGGGTGCCCTCGTGATTGGTACTGTCAAAGGTTTTAACGCTGCACGACTTAACCGTTGTTTTGTTCTCAACTTTTAAGCCAAGATGGAATTGCGGAATTAACTTGTATACATTGTTAACTGTATCGAGAGAAAAAGAACATGATTAAAGTTGTTAATTTTTTTAACACTCGGTGTGATTAAACAAACGTTGAGACGTTTAAGAAGTGTAAGCTAAAAAAGTGTAACTTGCAATATTTAAGAACTGTTTTTTCTCTCAATGTGTGATAATGTTGGTTTGGTTGTGATGTTTTCCGTATCATTAAAGACACCGTGCTCGTTTCCGTGACTTCCCGCCTCTCGATCACTGCGCCTTATTCCAATCTATCGATGGGACCTTTTTGGCAGAATCAGAAATGATGAGAAATAAGAATAGGTTTTACCTTTTACGGCAATTAAACAGCTGTGTTTAGAGGTTCAAACACCAAAGAGAAGCAGTTCCAGCCATCACATTAGGGGTGAGTTAATTAAATGTTTGACCAAATATAACAGGCTAATTTTAAGTTGATAATTTTGTATGGCCCGCGAATGATGTTATAAATATCCAAATGGCCCTTGGCAGAAAAAAAGGTTCCCCACCCCTCTGCTAGAGCCTCGTCTCGAACAGTGTTAGACCAGAGGACGACAGTACAAGTGTCAAAATATAAGAATAGGTGTTGCCGTTTTGGCAATAAAACAGTTGTGTTAAGAGGTTCAAACACCAACATAGATACCTTTTGCAAGGCATCAAGTCTGCATTAACCGCTTGTGGCAAAACAAACGTGCTCTGATAATTATATTTGCGTTGTACTTGAAACTGATTGGCCGACACGAGAGACGGCCTTCTTAGTGGTCTTGTCTCACTACCAGTGTTAATCCACTACGGATCTCCCTCTTCTGCCTCTCGTACCAAGACCTCACCTCGCACAACCCAATCGATGTCTTCTTTCTCTTGACTGACGATCTCGAGCAAGGTTCGTTTCTCTCTCATCATCCTGAACACCTCTCCAATCTGTCTCTCCCTCTCTCTCCAGCTCATCTTTTCCATTCTCCAAAGCGACATTTTAACACTTTCCCATCTCCGAACATTCTCCACACCATTCTACAGCGTTCATCCTTACGATGCTATGGTCAGGAATTACACACAACTCCTCCTCTGCCCCCTCCCCTCTCTCTTTATTTAAGGCCTCGACACAGAGACGTTGTCTTTCTGTGTGCCTATGTGTGTGTCTGTCTGTGTGTCTCTGTGTGAGTCTCTCTCTGCTTGTGTGTCTGTCTGTTTGTCTCTGTGTGAGTCTCTCTCTGCTTGTGTGTCTGTCTGTGTGTCTATGTTGTGTGGCTCTCTCTCTGTTTGTCTCTCTGTGTCTCTGTGCGAGTCTCTCTCTGCTTGTGTGTCTGTCTGTGTGTCTCTGTGTGAGTCTCTCTCTGCTTGTGTGTCTGTCTGTGTGTCTATGTTGTGTGTCTCTCTCTCTGTCTCTGTGTGAGTCTCTCTCTGCTTGTGTGTCTGTGTGTCTATGTTGTGTGTGTCTCTCTCTGTTTGTCTCTCTGTGTCTCTGTGCGAGTATCTCTCTGCTTGTGTGTCTGTCTGTGTGTCTATGTTGTGTGTCTCTC
>CM025607.2:13964166-13982296 GCA_014621495.2 Entosphenus tridentatus | reverse complement strand
TATCTACGTGACTTTACCGAAAGAACCAAGAATATGAATTCCCGCAGTCACGAAAGTTTTAAGTCAAAAAGATAGAGAGGCCTTCAGATGTTTCTTAAAAGTGCATTTGACGAGTCGCACACCGTGGGGGCGACAGCAGAGGACCCACGTGAGGCTGGAATAGTTCGAGGTCGTTGGTGTCCGAAGCACTTTTTCCTCCCCTTCTCATCATTTTAAAAGCTTCGGATTGGTGTCGGACAGCTCAGGACGAAACGTCCCGCGTAGCTGTTACAGCTCCCTGATGAGTTCTTGGGTTCTACCCGATTGGGGGCGCGATGTTTGACGTTTCTCACCCCCCATCCTCCCCGTTGCGTGCTGGGGTCTTCTTCATAAACTGAATTCACGCGTCAGCAATGACCGGTTTGAGTTGTATTTGTTTTGGCACGCGGATCATCCCGTTTAGCCGGTTGGCCGGATAATTATTTTCACAGGAGATCAGTGCTGATGAGTCAACACAGCAGCAGCAACTTTTTACAATAATCGATGCCATGTAGAAATAAATCAGTCCCTCCTGGTCAGGGCGACCAACCTCGAGGTTTCTATACAGACACATCGGCCAACATTGGGGATATTTGGCGTGTGCACACACACACTGCACAAAAGACAAATATCCCCCTTATAGCCTTAACATACTTTAGAGGCAAGTGCTGTTAGCGAGCACCTGTGAAGGCCGGCACGGCACGCGAGACGGAGGGTGGCCAACACCACGCCCGACCGCCTTTGTCTCCCCAGTGCTGATGTTTACACAGCACACCAGGTACTCACTTGAGGCCGAGTCGACCTAGGGGAGGCCCATGACCGGTTCAAATAATCGTCACTGGTCTTGGTCGTGAGCGGCAATCGAACTCGGGCCAACCGGGTTCGTAGCGCAGTGCGCTCACCGCTTTTGGAACGCAGGTTGAAGCCAAACACACAGACACCGACCACTCTCACCTTTATTCTGCAGCCCGATTCGCGCTCACCTGCCGATTACAGCCATGAGCCAGGGGTGGAAATCCCACATTGCTATTGCGGGGAGTGGGCGAGCGCACCTCCAATTCGCACGGTTGGCTACGTACGGCGCGAAAGAAGTTCAACATGCACACACACAGGACAACGTCTGTTGACTTAAACAAGTGGCACTCGGATTGACACTGTGACTTCAAAAGCCACTTATCCTCATCGTAATGCAAGCGATAAGTTAAAGTGGGTTATGATGCCACCCACCCACCCCCCTGCAGAGAAGACAAACAACTCGTATCTTGGTCGCTGCACACCGAGGTCGGTTTACCGCGCGGAGTTGGAGCTTCGTTACTGAGAAAATAAAATAAAAACATTACCACAAAGAGACACGGCCATGAAAACCATTCTAGAATAATCACACATCTTGGGCAGCCCACTGCTGGCCTGAATGCTCTCCCCCTCCCATATTGTGTCGTGTGGCTTGTTTGACCGTACTTCACCGCGCTGGTCAGTGCGGGGTTGGTGAATGTAGGGGGATCCCCAGTGCCGGTTCAGAAACAGCTATAGGGCTCAGTGGGCTTTACCTGGTAAAATAAAAAGGTTCAAGGTGCCGTACGTAGCCAGCCGTGCTGACCAGACTGCATAGTGTGATTGACGAATGCACCACGTGCGCTACTCACTGTGCCAAGCCGCTGGGTGTTAATTGCCCACCAGCGAGCACGTGTGGATTCCGATCGGCGAATTTTACGTCGTAATGTGACCTCCTTTAAGCGGGGCCCCGTCCGAATAGTGGCCACCGCCACCATCACGACCACTACCACCACCACGACGACCAATACCATCACCACGACGACCACTACCATCACCACGACCACCACCACCACCACGACCACTACCATCACCACGACCACCACTACCATCACCACGACCACCACGACCACTACCACCACGACCACTACCATCACCACGACCACCACGACCGCGACCACGTCCCGCGCTCAAAAACACCAAAAAACAACACCCTCACGCCCAAATAAATTGAAAGCAGCGGCTTTTCATTTCGTTTTCCTTTCAGGAAATCCAACATCCATCCTGAAAGGTCGTTAATTTATAAATGCACCGACGAAGAGAGCGTTGTGTATTTATATTTCTTACACTGCAACGAATGACTCCTGCAGGCAAGTGGAACGCATTTTGCTCAATATTATTGTTTGTATACTCAGCGGTAATAGAGAGTGGCGTAGATTGCGTAGGGTCGTGGGCAGCCGATGTCCAGGGGGTTTTGTTGTTGTTGTTTGCCGAGGTCCGTGAATCACGACTCGCAGTTGGAGGCGAGGATTTGTGTGCCTGGCTTTCGTGGAGTGACCACTTCACTGTTGTTCGCTGAAACGACCACGTGAATCCTCGAGACTGCGCCCTCTACAGTCCGGTCTCAGAGGCTAAGCATGGTAGAGCCTGGTGAGTGCTTGGGTTTGGTGGAGCACAGAGGCGTAGCTAGGGGATGCAGGGGGGTACATGTGTCCCCGGGCGCCAAGGTAAAGGGGCGCCAAAATGAGGCTCACAACGTTACATTATAACTTATTGCGGCGGGCGCGGCAGCCTGAAACTACTGCACAAATCTACACCTCAACCTAAAAGTGTATATATCCCGCCACACACAGCCTACATGTCATGTAATTACATTTTGGTACGCGCGCCTATTAGGAACTTACATGGAAGAACGTCCCAAACAACAGACAGGCGCAGTATTTCAGCCTTAGTCACTGGCCTGTTTTTTGGTGGCGGAAACTACGACGGCCTATTTTTAGTTCTTATTAGTGACACCACGCTCCAGGCGGCTGCAGCAGCTGTAGAAAACGCCAAAACAAGATGCACAGCCTGGGGGGATCGATGTGGACCGAAGAATTAGGCGACGTCGGAAGATGCCAGGAGAACTGGCAAGAGATGCAGGACTTTCAGCAGAAGAAGAAATTGTGCGCGTTATGAAGAGCGTATTTTATCGATTTCAACAAGAGATGTCAACACGGGTTTTACGACTAAAAGACCTGAACACAAAATTTGGATTTCTGCTGGACGTCAAAACTCTTCTATCCGACACAGATGTCGATGCAATTCGTCGAAATTGCACAGATTTTGGCAATTTCTATGACACCGACATCAATGGCCACGAACTTTTCACAGAAATTGGAGATTGCAAAATGCTGCTCAGTAACCGGAATGAAGTTCTACCAGAAACTGCTTTGGATCTTCTTGGTTTTATTGTGTTTCATGGAGACGCTGAAACGAATTGCGAATTTCACTGCAAATTTGATTAATAGCAGTTTCAATTGCAAGCTGTGAGCGGTCGTTCAGTAAATTGAAACTTATTTTGTCGTATTTGCGTGCTTCAATGGGACAAGATCGTCTCAGCGACCTTGCTCTTCTTAGCGTTGAAAGAGAAACATTGGAAAAAACTGATTTTGATTACGTGATTGACCAGTTTGCGACAGTGAAATCAAGAAAAATTAATCTTTTGTAGACTGTCAACCAGTCTACGACAGTGACTGAGTGAGCCATGGAATATAATTTCTATAAATTTGCTTCTTTAAATACAATGTTTCATTAAAATTTAAATTATTCCTTAGTCGATGTAATAGGAAAATGTGATTAAACGGGGGGGAGGGGGGGCGCCAATTTTATAGTTCGTCCCCGGGCGCAAAATATCCTAGCTACGCCTCTGGTGTAGCAAGCAGAGTTCTACACGGGTTCTGTGTTTGGTGTAGCGAGTAAGAGTTTTACACGGGTTCTGGGTTTGGTGTATCAAGCAGAGTTCTACACGGGTTCTGTGTTTGGTGTAGCGAGTAAGAGTTTTACACGGGTTCTGTGTTTGGTGTAGCAAGCAGAGTTCTACACGGGTTCTGTGTTTGGTGTAGCAAGCAGAGTTCTACACGGGTTCTGGGTTTGGTGTAGCGAGTAAGAGTTCTACACGGGTTCTGGGGTTGGTGTAACAGTGTTGTACACAGCTCTCTCTCTCTGATGTGTTTACTTACGCTGCCAGCGGCTCAAACCATGTTCCGCCTTTTGGGGGACATCTTCAGGAAACTTGGGGTGCCCTTCTACAACAGCAGCTTCGTATATGGGGTGGTGCCTTACCTGGCTAACACGCGCCACGACCTCACCAACTTCGCCTGTGCTCAGGCGAAGACGGCGGTGTACAGAACGAGGAAAAAAGATGCTGGAAGGTGACACTGACGGCTGCTCTGTGGAGCTTCCAGTGTCCAGGGGCCTGCTTAAGGCGCGGCTCCGGCTGGAGCACGCCACGTAGCACACACATGTCGGTGATGTGCGTGTCTTCTTCGAACGCTGGGGAGCCGGACAAGCCCCCTCTGTACCAGCGTGGACGGCACCCTCGTGTTCACCTTCTGAAGCGCTCGCTCGTCGCCGTGCGTGCGCGATGACCACCACCATCACGTGGCTTTTATTTCGTGTTGTGCGCGCTGCATTTAGCGCCACAGCGCGTGGATTTATAGCGTTTGTTTGATTTGTTTGCTGGTGACTGTGTTGCTCCTGGCAGCAATAAAAGTTGTTCAAAAGTCTCCGATGTGTTTTATCGAGTTGTATCGGCGCGCTGTTCGCCACGGTGTTAAACGTTTGGCTCCACTTTCTGAAGGAGCTCCCGACACGAGGAACAAACACGTGGAGACATCGTGCCGAACGACACGCGCACGACAGCCCTGACGACGCGGTCGGGCGACAGATGTCCATCACAACCGCAGAATCCGACGACGACGCCGCTGTGGACATTTAGACCGCCGCGACCGTCACAGGGATAAGCGGACTGAGAAACGAACGAACGAACGCTGAGACGACGCTGAGAGGGCAAGCGAGAGAGGGGGGAGCGCTCGAACCCCCGTGTGGTGCGGCCTCGTCCTCCCTGTTCCAGGGCGTGACGATGGGGACACTGCCACTGTGACATTGCACGCAGAGCGGCACGGCGAGCCACTGCATTGGGTTGTTCCCCATTCCATGGGCGATGGTGGAGAGCACACAGCGGTTCGGGGTCAGTGAGGTGAAGGCACGGGAGATGATCTCTTCCATCTACCCCCCACCAACCCCCCCTCCACTCCCTCTCTTCATGGGTATCAGGGCACCACCGTGGCGAGATGTTAACTTCCTCGCCTGGTATACAGGAGGTCGAGGGCTCAATCCCGACCCTGAAGCCTGCTGCATATTTGGAGTTTGCGTCTCTCCGTGATCGCATCGAGTTTTCTCCGGGTCCTCTGGATTTTCCCTCCACCTTTAGAAACATGCGTTTAGAGTATTTGGCTACAATACATTTCCACGTGATCAACTTAGTTGAGCTATCATCTGTGGCCAGGTCGCTTCTGCAAAAGAACTATACAGCTCAGTGGGCCTTCCTTGGTAAAATAAGAGTTAACAAATATCAGTCTGTCCTGCTCTTCCTTCTCTTCAATGTCTCTCACAATCCGCTTCACGTCTTCATCTATTTCTCTCTCGCTCTCTTCATCGGCCATTATCTGTCCACTGCTGGATGTAGGTCTCACCAATCCGTCGCCATCTCACGGTCTCCCGATGCAACAATATATCTAGTAACCCAACAATCTATGCACTCAATCCACCTCTTTTTTCTCTTACCTTCACTTTATCTGCAAGTTATCCCTCTTCCTCACTTGAGCCGTGGTGCAATTATCGTTCACCAATTTCTTTCTCTCCATATTTCCCGATGTTTAATTGCTCTAATCCGCTCCCTCGTGTAACCTTAATTAGAACTCAACGCGGTGTCGGGACTTTCACGCTAAATTACAACCGCGTGTATATTTCACCCACACTAGCAACGCAAACAAAATGGTCTGTTTTTACGTCCGAGTAAATACAAATCAATATTTAGCCGAATGGCTTTTTTAAGTCAATGGGGTTTTTTTTCCATAGGCGATTGTTCCACTACGACAACACTGGAACAGTCGACTGTGTGTGACGACAGACATTGGCTTCGTTTCCGTCCAGTCCTCGCTGTTAGCCGCAGCTGCCACCGAGCCAGTTTCCGTTGCACCACAGACCGAACACGACGTCACCCAACACGTCAAAACCCCCGTTTGCTGATGTACATCGACACCATGCCTGTCTTGGGTCCCTTTATGCGGGGAGATTTTGGTTTTTTTATCTTCCAAACTAAGGTTATTTGGGATGTTCTCGAAATTTGTAATAATACACCCCAACAAAAAGCGACAATTGGGCATCGAATCGTAATTTTGGATTAACCAAGGGGAAATAAATAGCATCACTTATAATATATTTCAGCCTTTCGCGCCACCTATTCACACGGCATTTTAGATGATTATCACTTTTGTTAGCGCGAACACACACCAGGTTATTATGCAGTCAAATATATAAAAAAATAAAAGGTATGAAATTGTCCTTAAAAGTGTTATCATTAAACACAAAACTACGAAACGATTTGCAATGAAAATACAAAAACAAGTCCTAAATATCCCATCTGAGCAGAAAAATCAAATGAAGAAATTGATAATTTAACTCAATTTTACTTGCCTGCCTAAGACTCAACCTCATGACCACATCGTGCGATGGTAACTCAGGCGTCTAGCAATTGGGACTGCATCTTCGAATCCTGGTCGAAGGTCAACTCAAGCCCTCCAGGATCAACGAGCACCAATTAGTCGCAAGTCACCCGACAAGACACTTGTAGCCACAGTAGGAATGTGTAATTTCCACCAAGGGCTGTAAACAGGAAAGCACGGTCCCACGCTCGTTTGAGAGGAAAACCGCTTGACATGCCCCTTTCACTCCTGCAGCACGAGCCGAAGCAAGCAATCAATGCGGCGTGCGGCCGGCGGTCACGAAAACAGCACGTAGGCGTTGAGAAGCGTGACAAAGTGCCTCGGTGGCTTCATAACAATGCCAGCAAGCGGCGTCACCGTTGATGAATCATCGGTTCCAAACCGGAAGCGGTTGCCGGGTGACTCGGGGAGGTTATTGCCGGCGCAGGGCACGGAGCAGGCACCCGCTGAGATTCTGGGTACGAATCACGAGTTTCAGACACCCGTGGTTAAACAGGGTTCTTTCGCGTAATAACCAGCGGAACGGCTCAAATGATGGCCCAAAGACTTGTGCCATTGTTTGTGCCGGAAACGTTGGCAAGTTTTTCAGATGAAGGGAAACATTTGCGAAGCTGTGAATCTGGCCCGCTGTGTTTAGGCTTTGCAGCCGGACCGATCTGAACAGTTCTCAAGACGGTCAGGCGGCTCACAGATAAAATTGGAACACAATGAACACAAACTCGGGTAAAAGTGCAATTGTAATCCACTCTATACAGAAAACTAGATTCATAAAGGATATAAATGTGACCGCATCTCAAGACGCATGTACAGAAAACACTGGGCATATTTATTTTCTAGATAAGAGAGCTGGGAGTCATTGGCAGAGGAAAAGTGAAAGGTTTTGGGCTTGGACTTGAAGAGGGAATTGAGAGCACGGTTGATTGCGGGGAGCTCTAAACTTTTAGGAAAGTTTCATCATTAGACCAGTACCAAAATATAAAAATAAGGGTTTTCCCATTTTTTCTGGCAACAAAACTGAAACCTTTTTACAAGAATTCATGTCTGCATTAACCACAATACTTGCAGTCAAAATGCAAAAAAACACACTATGATAATATATGCATTGTCCTTGAAACTGATTAGGAAAGTTGTACACTAGAAGGGCAGCGGGGAATGAATGAGCTACCTGCCACCAAGAAAAAAACAGTTTTTCCACCGAAACGCATCGAGCTACACATTTCATAAAGAAGAAGACAGCAGCACACTCGAAATCAAACATATTTTTTGGAATAAACATCTTTATGTTTGTTTAATTTACAAGGCCGTTTCGCAAAACAGCTAATTATTGTGTACGCAACGGAGAGCGGGCGAGCTCTCAATTCACACGAGGGTGGCATCTTGCCCGGCAACAGCACCATGGTACACAGGCGGGGGGGGGGGTCTCGGATCAGGGGCACACGCACAGCACAATGTCCAAGCCTGTCGTCACGACCGTGCCATGCATTTTTACCCGGAACAAGCCGAGATAGCCGTCTGAGAAAAGAGGCAAAGCGTCCATTGCACAGAGTCCCATCTCCATGTCCCGTGTACACTGGGCTAATGCCAGACATTACGCAAAGGGGTCGCCGCATCGGCTAGGCGCTGCGAGTCTACTCGCTAACTTTGTTCATGCCTGGCCGTGTGTGGGCACCAAGTGACCTGCAATCACTTTTACAGATATCTACCAAAGCCATCTCCATTCACGTCAACGAACACTTTGACACGTGAATTATGTAGTTCCCACGTAGCTAATGCACTTAAGACAAACAACAACACGAGCTCCCAATGATAATGTTGTTATATACTTCATGTCAATCATCTATCCACTGCTGTCCGCACTTAAAAATGCCAACACTGCATTGGCCATGGAAACGGACGCACCGATTCAACGCCCTGTTAACTTGAATCGAATAACAGACGCGGGAATCGATAAGGTCGTATGCATTTGGTTCACATCACCCCTGCAATTCTCTAGAGGCACTACATTCACCACCGTGTCAAAGAAAACAAACCATCTTGAATCATGGGATTTCCACAAATAACAAGGTTGGCTCCTCCTATGCACATACCTTGCAAAACTGACTTTCACAAAAGTGAATGGAGATCCCTTTAAAACATCTCTATGAAAGCGAATTCAGGTCAACCCAGTGACTGGTGCAGTTCCACAAATTGGCCAACCTTAAGGGTCAATTTTTATGGGGTGTAATTTCTGTCATAACTCGAGGGTTTAACTGACACACAAATCCGAATAAACACTCAACCATCACAGAGTGGATTAAAACTTCAGTTGCCTGTGCACGTCAAACACGTTCGTATTTATTTTTTACAAGCGTTTCTTCCTCATCCATGAAAGACGGACAAATAATATGAACGCAAATTAAGAGTCCTAATTGGTGGATGGACATACTATTCCCAAATGAGAAGCCGCTTTCACGACTACACCCCAACGATTCCTCGCACATCTTTAAATTGTCCGAAACGTACCTCCGCAATCGTGGAACTGCCCCGTGACTAATGGCGTCTAAGCGGTGTGTTTTTTTTATCCGAATGGCTCCCCACATCAGCCCCGGAGCCGACGCGAGCCAAGCGTGGGGGGGGGTGGGGGGTGGCGGGTGTTCTCATACGGCCTTGGCCGGCTTGATTTCGTCCATGTCCACCTCGAGCCAGCGGAAGCGCCGGTGCTTCCGCAGCACCTCGATGGCCTTCTCCTCCACGGAGGTGGGCACCACCCCCAGGTCCTGCAGCGCCAGCAGCTCCGGGTGCAACTTGTCAGTCGTGTGAAGCTGAAACATACACAACAACAGCCGCCAATTAATTCGCCACCAAGTGCTGGCGAGATCTCCGAGGCTCTCATGCCGCAGGATAGGTGCCCTTTTGAGGATGCCGTCAAGTGTTGTAGAAAGCTTCTGCGTAGATTTTCCCAGTTGCGCTGTACAGCTCTCCGATGCGCATATCCCAAAAACACATCGGAGAGCTGTCCAAGGGTCGCACTCCTATAATTCACGCGTGCTTTGTTTCAATGACTAGTAGTAGCTATGGTGGCACGGCACTTGCATTGGGCCAGGCGAGGTGAACATCTTAAACATGAGCACACAGGAGGCATGCTGTAAATAAAAGCGCCATAATTTGTACTCCTTTCGTTTTTTCTAGTTTTTGTTGTAACTTTCTGACCTGCCCCTACCGGACATCTGTGAAAAAGAGCTTCATAGCTCATCGGATTTCTCTAGGATAAAAAAAGATTCCGATTCTTAGCAGGCCATCAATAATTATTACCAGCAGAGGGCAAAACTGTTGCTATTCACTCACACCACCCATGCTGAAGGAAGCAATGTGACGAAAAGCCACCGACGCCGAAGTGAACGCCTCCCGAGTGCCAAGCGCTAGCAAGTCACAGGAGGGGAATGCGTCAAACTCACCCTGTCCACCTTATCCCGGGTTGTCCATGGCTCGAACGGCACCAGCTCGAAGCAGCGGGCGATGAGGCTGGGGGAACAGCGCACGCTCAACTCGGTGGCGACTCTCGCCAGCGCAACGAGGGAACACACCTCGTGTGGCGTGGATCAACACTGCCAAGGGACGAGCGTCAACGCCACGGCGCTTGGTGACGCTTAAGAGGCATCGCGCGTGCATTATGCACCAACTCTGACGCTGCACGGTTCAAGGCGTGCCAAGGCTTGGTGATTTCGTTTTTATGCAAATCGAATGAAAATGTTCGCTTCAAAAGCTGAAGGAACAAACGGGACCGACAACACACGCAAAAAGCGCAGCGAAGAAAATCGATTCTGGAATTGCATCCCCTTGAATGGTGACAAATCGTTCAGTTGTGGGGGCTGTGTGAATTGTTTCATAGCTAATTGTTCAACATAGCAACACTTGTGTGGTGTAAGGCACTTCTTGTTCATGACAAGCTCCAGGATGAGCAGTGTGTTTTCTAGCCCGACGCAGTCATGCCTTAGATGTTGTATAACGAGGGACTGACTTTGCTCGGCAATACCTTAGCCAAGAGGCAGGAAGCAGGCAATCACTCACTGGTAAAGCGGCCGAGGCATGCTGTAGGGCACGAACGGCCGGTACGCCACGGCAAAGATGTACTTCACTAGCTCCAGCAGCTCGTAGCGGCCAGGCCTAGGGGTGGGGGCAGGACACGCGAGACAATCTAAGGGGGACGATCAGAGCGCACCAGGTTGTTGCGCGACATTCATGGGCAGCGGATTGCACTGGCTGAAATTGTTATCGAATCGCAGTGGCCTCCTGCCTCGTTACGGCAGGGCAAGAAGGGTGCGATACAATAGCTGATCAAAAGATCCGTGGCTCACATTCAGTAAGAGTGGTGCTACATCGCCAATGTGTCAAAGCCACAGACTTTCAACCAGATTTTATTTTCCCAGTGCTGATGTTTTATACAGCAAAGCAGATACTCAAATATTTAAGGCCGATTTGGTTTTGAAGAGGCCTAGAACTGATTCTGATATCACTGGCCACTAAAATTTAAGCTGTGGCTGTGAATCGGGCTGATAGCGCAGGTCGTTAACCACTACGCCACCACCCCACCTACAGACACACGGACATGCCGTCTCATACAAGCATTCCCAGCAGACTTAGCGGACAGTCACACCTCATTCGAACATTCGCCACAGACCTTACTGAAACACACAGCCAATATCTCCTAGACACAACTGTGCTTCACAAATTTTTTAAAACTAATTTCTTTAGAACCATTTTTTGTCCAGTTTGTCGTCCTTTTCCAGCACCTCCGATTAGTACAGTTGGTATCCATACAGTGCGAAAGAAGTTCAACGTACATATATACATTCACCACAGACCCTGGAGACACACAGCCAATGTCTCCTACAGACACAATCATGCCTCACACACATTCGCCACAGCCCCTGCCGGACACAGTCCCACCTGACACATTCACCGCGGACCCCGGCAGCGTGTGCGCACGGGCGAGCCGCTACATGGACCTCACCCGCTGAGTGCGTAAGTCTTGCCTAGGACGTTTTCGCTGTGCGCTGCGTTCACGATAGCTTGGGCCACGTCCGACACCTGGAGACACAACGTGTGAATACAAAACGGTTCTCACGGCTGGCGGCCACAACTTCCTGGCACTCCAGTCCGAGATATTCTCATCTTACATTTCACACGGTGAATTGCGGAGTGAGGAGCAGCTAATAACCAAACATTTAATACATGTCGTTTATTTTATTCGGAAGTGCAGCAAGTCCGCAATACGATAATCTGCCTAAGGTTAAATGAGAGTTAAGTGGATTACAAAGCAGGGTGGTGCTGTAGAGCGTACGTACGTAGACTGGCTGCTTGATAGTCATCTTCCCCTTTGCAATGAGAGGCAGCCCTCCAAACAAGAGCATATCTGTACAAAGACAAATGTGTTGATTTCATAAGTGGTGCGGCACTCTCTTTTCATGGTGCAAGTGGTGGTGGTGTGGTGCAGAGTAGTGTTTCTCAACCCCGGGCCTCGCGTTTCCATGATTACCAACTATCAGGTGTGTAATCTTGATTTGAAGCATTCGTGACTGCAGGAATCCATACTTTTGGTTCGTTCGGTAAAGTCACGGAGGTAGAAAAAAGAATAGATCACGACGTGATCGATCAATCGTCTACAGGCGGGAGAGAGAAACAAGCAGCCTGTTTCTCTCTCCCACCTGAAGACGATTGCTTGTGTGGCGATCGAAACGTCGTGTTCTATTATTTTTTCTACCTACGTGACTTTACCGAAAGAAACAAAGAGTATCAGGTGTGTGTGGTATGCGATGGCTTCGTCTGCATGTGAATAGAATAGGCCAGTGATCGTGAAAAAGCGGATTGTAACAGGGCACATGAATGGCACCAACTCTAATCGCTGGAACGGACGCGCGTTAACGGCACGTACACTCAGTACGGGCAATAAGTGGCGACAGCAGCCCTGGATGCAAGACTCTGTCCAAATGGGGCATTGAGTTCACAGGCGGAACAGAAAATGAAACCCACGTATTGATCAGTGGCAACCTGCAATGCTGTGTGGGCTGTGTTGCGCCGTTGCCTGGAATCGATGGTGTGTAATGAACCAACCGGTGCATGATCATTTCGTATATGTGTGGGGCCATGCGTCGATTTTCCCATCCTCTGGACACGGGCTTGACTGAGACGAAAAAGAAAACTGGACTGAGCGGCATTGGTTCGCTCACTTGCAAAGTGATTGAAGTACTTGTCCTCTCTGCCGAACATGTCCGAGGGCTTCAGGATGGTGGCGTCGGGGAAAGCTTCGCGCACGGCCTTCTCGCCCAGATACTGCACATGCGGCAAACGCGCCCGACGTCAACGGTGAGAAACGACCACTGCTCGTCAACACAAAATAGAGACGCCGCCGCCGCTGCTGCCGCCGCCCTCGAAACCCCAACAAGCACAATCCCCTCTTCTCTATGAGAAAACACAACAAGAGACAAAGACCCCAGGTATTGTCATACACACCGTTATAGCAGGTGCTGTTGGCGAGTACCTACTAAAGCCGGTAGGGCACACAGCGAGATAGTGGTGTGCGGCTAGCACCACTGCTTGGCCATATTTGTCTCCCGAGTGCTGATTTTGTTAACGCCGAAACTGGTACTGATTAATGGTGAGTGAACAAAAGTGAAGGCTCGGACATAGGCAATCCGTACAACTATAAACGCAGACACCGCTCTTCCACTCGACTCTCGAGCCCAAAACGAGCAGGGTCGGGCAGCACACAAAAGACATCAAACAACAATAAATCATAAAACAATACGGTCTGAAAATATTCACTACGAGTTTTACATTTATTTAAAACTCTCTTACCATTCTGATAACTTTAAGAAGCTTGAGGTTACCCTGTGCACGGCAATCTTAATACGGGCTGTAATGGCTTGTAATAAAAATTAAGGGTAGGACAAAAAAATCGGTTTGTTTGACATGCTGACATGTGACAACTAATCTTTAGCAGGGGGCAAGTACGGAAGCCAATGTGGATGAGGTAACCTGATGAATTTATTTCAGTAAGAGTTCTGCGATGTAATCTACTGGGGCAGGGCTTCAAGTTCCCAGTGTAAACTTCCTTGTCACACGACGTGATGCTGGCAACAACAAACACTGAGGAAAGGGCTTGACAATTTTATTTTTTTCCAAATTAACGAAACTTCAAACACATAGCCAAGGTGTGTATCTATCTACAAGAGGTTTGTTGCTCAAGACCCTCCATTCCTACCCTGCCTCTCAATATTCCCAGTTTCTGTATGACAGCATTTTCATATGCAGCTGAATTTAGATGCCGAAAAAATAACAAACTGTGGTGCATTACACTGGTGGCCGTCTCACCTTTGTGCGCAGATACTTGGAGGCGCTGCGGATGTCAGCGTTGAGGTGAGACACATGGATCAGCTTGGGAACGCCGGCCTCCTTGGCGGCCAGAGCGATGTCTCGTGCCGCCACGACATTCACATCATCAAACGTGTTGTTCCTGCCAACAGGTTCAACAGCGGCTGCAATTCACTTCGAAGACTGGGATTACGCTACAGGTATTATAATTAACCCTCTTCCATTGCGAGATGACTACAGGCTGGGTCCCATTCACCGCTGAATATCGGAACGCACAAGCGGTTCAGCGTTAATTGTGTTTTAGAGAGGCAATAGCGCTGTTGTTTTTAAAAGACATTGTTCTCACCGCAGAGAACTGTAGCGACAGGACTGCACTCTACGACAGCTGGCGCCAAACCGTGCCATACACCTCCCGCATGGCCTTGTGGGAGCCTTGGTACCGATAAAGTTATTTTATGTTTTCTTTCGGCCCCGTTTCGATGACGTCATCGAACAGAATTGGAAAAAAAACTGATGTCATCTCTTTGAGCTGCACGTCAAATGTACATCATCAGAACAAGAAAGGGTTAAAGTGTGGATTTATTATCATCAGCAGCAGCAGCAACACGGCTGGATGAAGGCCTTACACGGATGATTCAATGCATACATGGTGAGTGTAGTAAAAGGGTTTATTCAGCCAATCAATGCACTGTTGCATCCCTAATGAAGTGCACCTCCCTCTCCCACACCTTTACCTGGTCTCCCAGCCCTGCCCACAGATGTTGATGACCACATTGGAGTGCTGCACGGCCTTTCGGATCGACTCCTGGTCTTTCATCGACCAATCCTGGAACAACCAAATGCAAAGTTACTTCAATAAGATTTTAGTATTCACGTTTAAGGTTTGGTATTTTATGATAAATAATATTTATTCAGAAATAGCAACTGTTCTCATTCTGTCTTCCCCTACTATATCACATCGGTGCCTTAAACTTTGATCATAACTACTTTATATAAAAAATATGTTTTAAAAAATTGTTTCATTTAAAAGAGTACATTTGTTAATTTTCTTAAATTAAAGTCAATCATTCTGTTCTCCACTACTCTGAAGTTGGGGCCATTACCTGAAATGTTATCCTGTTTTATTGTGATAAGTGTTTCTGATGAACAAGACAAAAATTTGTTGATTATCTGATTAAGCATTCCAGAGCTGATAAGTCAAACGTAACAATAATGGTTATGATAAACCAAAGGCAAAGTGGTAGCAGGTCAACTATTCACTCGGTGGCTGACTTAGAACCATGCCACCTAGTGGCATCACACTGCACACGACACGACTGTCTACAGGGTGAAAATGTATTGGAATTCGTGCTCTTTGTCAATCAACTAATGGGTGAAGGACTCCCTAAATCGGTTGTGATAGCACCACTACACCACCACTCCCCTCTGCTGATATATGCTACACTGTAAATACGAGGCTGCCAATTAACTAACGACAGCCTGTAACCTCTGGGGGTCAGTGTGCTGGTTTAAAACATGTAAGGGTACCGAGGGCACTTAAAGTATATATTCTGGTGTCACTGCTCAGGAGACTGCCTGGAATGCTATTCCAAGCTACGGTGTCATAAGTGCCAGCAGCAGCTTAACCTTACCATGAAAATCAACTGCCCCAGATCGCCCATTGGCTTAAGGTGCATCACGTCGTAGGCGTCACAGCGATAGGGGATAATGATCTGCGCTCCCTCGCGACCTGATGAGGCAAAAATGGGAAAAAAAGTTTACAATGGACTACACCCTCGGACCTCAGATATAAAACACCACTTAAAAATGAAAGCCTGTCAATGGATCTATCATCCCGCAGACACATACAATTTCTGACACTGAATACACATGCCTGTTTCTCCCTCTCCTGCTCCTTCAGATCAAGCCGGCCATCCAGCTGAGCCTCGTAAATGCTAATTGAGAGGCAAATCCTTGAATCATATTGGATTAGACTGGAAACAGAGCTCCATACGTAACGGTCCAATTTGTTCCCTTTTTAGCTTTGATGGGCTCTGTGCCTCTCAATCCAATTGAGATGCTGAGGAAATTTCAGACTGTTAATGACAACAATCTCCTTTGCTACGTAAAAAAAGTATCTTTACTTAAGTTAAAGGCCTGGTGTGGACCAACTTATTTTCAAGGAATTTATCATTTGAGTCTATCATTTGAGTCGCATATAATGCCCACTCAGCGGGCTGACTGACCAATGTAACAATCTCTTTGCAGTAATCAAAATGTCTCGGCGTCTTAAAATGACCAGTGCGTCTCAAAAAAGTGATCAGGTTGTTTGACAACGAAGCCGTTTGTTGGTTTAGGTCGCGGCTGCTATCACCAGCTCACCGAGCTTGTTGACGACGTAGCGCCCAAGGAAACCCGTCGCTCCAAACACGGTGGCGACAACGCCGCTGAAGGAGGAGCGGCCCCCGCGCCCGCGCGGCATCACAGCCTGGTGGGTGGCACGGGACGGGGGCGACGTCCGCGGGCCGGAGAAGGGAGGCCCCCCGAGAAGCGCCGCCCCGGGACCCGCGGACACGGGGGACCAAGCCCCGACGCCTGCAAGAGACACCCGTCCCACCCATGATGGCAACTACAGTGGTGGTGGTGTCATCACCATCAACAGGGACGGCTGCTCGGATCAAGCGGAACAGTGACAAGAACAACAATGCGCAGGTAGGCGGGCGAATAGCGTAGCGTGCTCACACGCCTGCGCCACCGCACCACCCGAGTTATGCAATATTTAATTCAAAATAAACGTTGTACAAAGCAATGTCCTCAAAGATATTCGCATTGAAATATTGGGAGACAATGTAAACTCAAGTCTTCCACTGCCGACTGGGAAATATCATTGATAACGGCGAGTGTTGTGAAAATTGTAATAAAAAGTCAAATATCTCACTGGTATTGGTGGCTGTCATTGGAATGTGGAATTTGCACCACCGACCAATGGGGACGAACATCTCTCAACGCTCCTAATGCGCACTGAGATGCTGACGTGGTGGTATTGTTATTTAGTACTTGGCCAACTTTTGTGTCACTTATGTGTCGATTCACTGCTAGATGAAGGCCGCCACCCGATGTCGTGTCGGCCATGGTGTTTGTTTTCCCAAATTTCCCCACGCTGATCAGTGTGGGTTGGTGAACCTAGGGGATCCCAGTACTATACCGGTTTATACCAATAACCGCTATTCGCCACTAAGTGACGGTGACGTCACCACGGCGCCTGTGCCAGGCCAGGTGCACTTTGAGGCCACGTGAAGTGTCGAAGGCCCGCTCTGTGGAGGAGGCTCGTGAAGGACGCTACTGGGCATTTGGAGACAGTCGCCCTCCTTGCAACAACGGAGGGCAGAGGAGCGACGCCCACAACAAAAAGCGAAGCGCCGGGCGGATAAAACACAGCAAGTTGGCACAGTCGGGGGTACAGCTGGTGCATCTGCCAGTCATCTCAGCAAGCCAGCCCATGGCACCTGAGGTCTGTCCCGATACCTCCTATCAGCGAGCATTCGACCTGTTTATATGTCACTCACACACGGATATTCGCCGTGCACGGGAGTCAAACTCGGCTCAGCGGGTTGAGAGTGCAGTGCGCTAACCAATTCGCCACCGCTTCACCTCCATAGCGAGGCAGTAGTTTGGTTGGTATAACGACGCCTACAACAAGACTGAGAGCGGCGCTTTGGGGTATTCAGCCGTGGACTTTCCCCACATCTCGACACCAACGTTATCTCCCGCGGAGGGTTGAAAACTTCACCAGTTGCAAAACAAGACACACGTATAACGATGCAACGGCACGTACCCTACCGTTATTGCGTCGCGATAATAAGGCCGTAATAACAAGGTAACACTTTGCATGACTGTAAACGGCTTGCAATGAATATCACCCGTCAAGACGACCTAGGCTTCGGTCTAAACAAGGCCCCAGGTCAGGCACAGCTTAACTCCGTAACTCAACGGCGACGTAGGCCGCGCGCGACCCCTCGGCCTCAACCTCACGCAACTCAACTTTACAAGCTGGAGCCTAGAAAGGCGAACAACAACAACGACAACGAAGGCGGGGGGGGGGGGAGAGAGCGCCGCCGAGGTGACTCTTACTTGACATTGCCCGCACGGAGCGCCCGGGAACTCGCATCACGGCGGCCATGTTGGTGCTCTCCCAGCATGCACCGCGCGGCGGGGGGAGGAGG
The DNA here is from genome assembly GCA_014621495.2 of Entosphenus tridentatus. Classification (NCBI taxonomy): domain Eukaryota; kingdom Metazoa; phylum Chordata; class Hyperoartia; order Petromyzontiformes; family Petromyzontidae; genus Entosphenus; species Entosphenus tridentatus. Next base: position 13,964,187 of record CM025607.2, on the reverse strand, counting down.
AAGGGAGGGAGGGGAGGAAGA
>CM025607.2:13948894-13962959 GCA_014621495.2 Entosphenus tridentatus | reverse complement strand
TCGTCACACATCGTCACAAATGTCTGACCGCCCCCCCCCTAGGTGCGTGACGTCATTTATGGACGGGCCCTTATTCACGACGACCGTTTTGTGTTCACGTTATTTTGGTTGCTGACCCCTGATCTAAACACTCGAGTGTATTCGGCCTACTCTTCCACGCTAGAGAGGGGTGGGGAGTGACCCCTGCCTTCAGCCAGCACCCCCACTGAAAGCGCTGTTTCTCGCCGCATCTCTGCGTTTACGTATTACATTGTACGTGTTGAACTTCTTTCGCACCGTACGTGACCAACCGTGCGAATCGGAGGTTCAATTGTTACTGTTTCTCAGTGTCTGTTTCTTCCCGTAATCCCACCCCTCTTGCACCATTTGCTCGGGGCTTAATTCTCTCAGCGTTTAGACAGCGATAGTCTAGAGGTCGTTAAGCAACTCTCCTCCCTCCGACATGAGTTTGCCACCCATCTCACGCTCTTCATGATTACATCTAGAGTGCTTTCCAATCACATTCTATTCCCAAACTCGTGCGCTATCCTCCGTCTTGCACACGTGTCACAACCTCGTCTTCATGATTCATGTTCTATTCTCAACCGCCAAGTTGCTTACCCACTCCTCCATGACAACCAACTCTGCCTGATTAGATTGTTAGTCATAATTGCCGACCAACATCTATCAACTGCGAGATGACGGTCTCCTGGTCACACCTTAACATAAGTGTCGAGTTATATTTGAGCCACCCCTGACCAACTCCTTCACCGACCAGCGTGGTGGATTATGTCATAAAACAACGCCATTGACAAAAAGGCATGGAGAGTCTTTGATCCACCAGTGGAATGACAACATTTTTATTTATTTAAAATTAAAATTAAACTATCAGCCCGCAAATCCTTTGGACGTGACCCCTGCCTTCAGCCAGCAAAACTTTTTTTCAAATATAGTATGATGTTGACCTCATAACTACATTATTAAACCACATCATGAATGCAATGTGGCATATTCTGTGAAAAACGTAATGATTATACAGCTGTATTTTAAAACGAAGTGCACACATGTGAAATCGGTCACGTATGCTCGCATGACGTTTTTGGACAATATATCACGAGGTTTTGTCCTTAGTTGTTGCAATTTTTTTTCCAATCTTGGTAATATTATTTTCCCAACGCAAAACAGGTTTCAGCTGGTGTATGTATTGAGTGCAAACGTTTACGTGGATTGCCAATTGCACCGTGCCACCCTGTAGGTAACTAGGTGGCAATGTGTTACCCAAGTGTCCACATGGGTTGTGGATACTTGGTGGGGTTTAGTCAACTAACTTTGAGTGGATTAGGGCGAAAGGAATACAGGGTCAAAAATGAAGAGACACGGAGGAAGCCAAGAGTGCGACCCTTTTAGAGTCGCTGGTAAACTAGAACACATTGTCCTGTGGAGGGAGCTGGTAGGAACGTTGGGTTGCTCGGTCGATGGCCAGGGTCAACGACGGCGTGGTGTATTCCGCAAATATGCCCGACTGTGAGGGCGGGCACAAGCCGGCGTGTGTAGGTTAAACGTTGAGTTTTATAAGGGCACCATGGGGTGACCAGCCCCTCCACACCCAGCCCCACCCCTCCCACCCAGTCCCACCCAGCCCCACCCTCCCCACGCAGCCCCTCCCCACCCAGCCCCTCCCCATCCTCCCCACCCAGCCCCTCCCCACCCAGCCCCTCCCCACCCAGCCCCACCCTCCCCTCCCAGCCCTTCCCTCCCCACCCAGCCCCTCCCTGCACGACGGACGGATGGACACAGTAATCCCCTGTGGGCTGGTGTAACTAGGAGATTCCTACCAGTAATAGGCACGCCACTAGAAGTAGCTATAGCAAGAGGTGGACTGTATATGATGTGCCGGTTGCATAACATTTTTACGGGTCACTGGCCCGGCTGACATCAAGCCCTGCCCATCCCAGTCAAGCTGAAAGAAAGTTGACTCAGAGCATGTCCCGCGAGGGAAAACCACAACGGATAAATGTGATGAACGTGGAAGCACGGAGGAAGAGACCAGGATGCAGGTGAAGACAAGTCGCGGTGCCACGCGGTGAAGCGGGATGTGAGGGACTATGGAATGGAAGCGGGAGATGATGGCCCAGGACAGGAATGAGTGGAGCAAGAGGACCAGAAGGTGGAAACCCACATGGGTACGGGAAATTCCAGGAAAATGTGAACGAATAAAGTGACAATGCATAGTTGCTGTGAGGAAGTTGAATTGACAAAAATCTCTAAATTCTATGACAGTACCTACTATTTTAATTGATGGCACGGCTTCTTATGGCACAGCCAATTGGGCTTAAGACGATAAAATTGCCTATTATAATAACAATTACATTCTCATATATCCAGCACAGCCATGTTTTAATCTAGGCAAGGTAGTGTATGATAACAGGGAGTTTTCCAACATTTGCCACCACCGCCCGACATTTATATGAATTGTTTCAGTCTGAGATCTAGACTGATATACGAGATTCTGTCATGTTACTTTTTGGTTGGAGTGGAAATTCTCCTTCAAGTAGATCAAAGGTAATTTATAGTTTCGACAAAGTGAGTTTTAGCGCGCAGGACGAAGAGAAATGAAAGTTGAAACAAAGGTAGGTGACATATGAGAATATGTGGAAATGTTAACCTCGATCTGTGTTGACAGCGATAATGCACAAACACAAGGTGATGAAAGCAGAAAAGGTTACACCACACACATTAATTTATTCGCAAGAAGGAAAACATGGCTTGACAGCCAAAGCATATACTGTAAGTGTAATCACAAAAATCCAAACGTAAAAACACATTTGAACACCTGCATTCATAGTCGTCATCCCTTGACCATTACCAAGATGCAAACAACACACTACCATAATTTGCTGCAATCCGTCCTCAAGGTTATATCAACACAGCACCACCGAATCCTTTTTCAGCTCTTCGTCAAATCCACTGCTGATCGAAGGCCTCCCCATGCCGGGTCAGTCACAGGGGTCGTTTGACCGCATGTCACCACGTTGGCCATTCACCAGGTTCACAATTTATAGCATGCGAGTCCAAATCCCGGTCTGAATGGGAGTTAAATTGGCTCATCATACCTTCAAGGTCAATCAAATGAATACCACTGTGTGGACGGTAAACGGTAGTTATCCTCTGGTCAGGCTAGCCCAGCCATAGAAACGTGGAATTTCCACCACTGGATAAAGGGCTACCAACGAAGAACACCAACCACCTCATTGCTAGTTTGAACAGAAAGACAAGTCAACTTTATTAAGTAACCATTCTATCAACGATGTTTTTTTTCTTCATTCCTCTCTGAATCACTCTCATTGCAGTTCTACTGTTTTATAGCAATTCAAGTTCTCCGCTTTCACAAAATCCATATTCCACCTACCACAAACCCTCCCATAAACATACCATGTATATATAGTACATCTGCTTCACTACCCTATATCCTTCAGCACTATATAAAACAAACTACTGTGCTGCACGTAACACTTCTTAAATACAATTACACATTCACCAAAAAATCGTTTACCTTCTGCAGCATGTAAACAAAACTGGCCATACATTAACAAGCACAGCCCGAACACTTTCCAATCGACCAATATAATACATTGAGTCGCACAGTAGTACGTTTTAGAAGATAACGCAAATCAGTTCTCCTTTATGCGTTTTTTTCTGTGCGGATAAATGACGGAGAAATATTTCAATGAAGACGTCTCCAGGTCAGACGGAGTTTGCCGATTGCCACCGGCGCTGTTAAGGCCCCAGAGAAAGCAACCGAGGCGAATACAATTCACGAAAGAAGCAACGTTTTTTTTCCCCCTCCCTACTTCGGCAAATGACTGAAATAAAAATGTGACAAGACGTTGAAACCAGAGAGGAGTCAAAACCTTCAAAGGTTATTTTGTTTAAACAAACGGAGCTGGTAAAACGCAGACCCGGGAAAATAGGCTGCGTGCCAACGAGCTGAATAATCGTGCAATGCGGTTGCATTTTCATGATATGAAAACCCAAGTAATATTGTCAATTGTATTGTTTCATTTCAGGGAGGAATACAGTAGTCCTGTTCGCCGGACAGCATCAGTGCACATCATAATAGAACGTTTGCATTGTTAAGATCATCGTTACCCAGGGGTTGGCTGAGCAGGAGGCATGTAACGATTCACACCGCCAGAGATTCAATCATCGTGAGGGTTTGAGTCGGTAATCGGTCCTGTCTCGTTGAAATGACCGTCCCGTTTGCGTTCTCATTTGTTCTCTCTCGTTGATGCCGTTTTGCTTGCTCCAAAAGTCGAAATGCCGAATGAGCGATACAATTTGCAAAAATCTGAAAAGAATCGATCCTCACGTGCACAATTCAATGCATGCATCACGAGCGTAAGAATCACTTTAAATAAACGAGCCGATGCATCGTTGTTGTTTAAAATCTACTCCGAGTCAGATTCAACAACAACTGTGTACATAGCTCTCCGGCGTGTTTTTGGGGTTGTTCGGCACAATGTCCGACGTTTCCCTCCGCGTGCTGGGAGATTCCTCCTTCTTCTGGAAAGTAATTGAAAAAGCTTCCAGTGCATGGAACGAAACGTCGGACATCATGCCGAATGACACGTGACACAGCCCGAAAACACATCGGCGGGCTTTACAGTGCAACCGCAAAAACTTGCGCTGTTGTCGCAATTTTATGGCATTTTAATGAATTCCACAAACAGTAACCAGACGTAAAATTAAGGATTGTACCACTCGGAATAGCAACGCGAAAATCAAATCAGAGTTCAGCACCGCTCAAATCGTGGCAACTCCTCACGAGCAACTGGTAAAGTCCCCGGTAATATGTTTGCAACCGTACAAGGGAACTTGCGGAGTATCATCAACCTGTTAGCAACATTGCCGTGTTTCGTTGCTTGAAAAAAAAAACCATGTGCACAATGCGTGTATGCTCCTGAAGAGATTTTTCCTCAATTAATTTTTCCATTCCTGCACATCTGCAAGCTCATCCTTAATGCCAAATTTTTGAATCATTTTAAAAGTAATGGCTCTCAAAATATCTCTCAGGCAAAACAATTACAAATTTGACAAAACACAAGGTAAAATAAGTGCATTTCTTTAAAATATCAACCAAACGCTGAACTACATTTTCAATCACATCAATGGGAATCAGTTTAAGTGTGTGTTGTTTGAAGCATAAACAGGTGGGCCACTGTGGTGGTGAGATGTTAACTGCCTCGCCTGGTATACAGGAGGTCATGGGTTTGATCCTAACCCTGACGCCTGCTGTATATTTGGAGTTTGCATGTTCTCCACGTGTTCGCGTGGATTTTTCCCTGGGTCCTCCGGTTTTTCCCTCCAATTTTTTTGAAACATGCATTTAGAGTATTTGGCTGCTATAAATTTCCACATGATCAGCCACTTCGTTGAGCTATAATTTTGTGGGCAGGTTGCTTCTGAAAAATATTTCGATAGCTTAGTGGGCCTTACCTGGTTAAATACATATAGTTTATAGTTTAGTTTTTACGTGACTTTTGATCAAACCTGGACTCAAGAAGTTTCCCACCTCTCATTCCACGCTCCAATCTGCACACACAGATATAGATACATAAGGACAGAGTTAATGAGCTAATATCTAAAACAACAAAATAACATCTTCTTGGTTATTTCGGTAAAGTCACGTAGAAGGGAAATAATCTTTCCGACAGACCTGTTCTTCACCTGAGGACGGCTGCTTGCGTTGTGGCCGAAACGTCGTGAGAATGATTTTATTATGTTTTATTTTTATTATTTTATTATTTCCCTTCTACGTGACTTTACCGAAAGAACCAAGAAGATGAATCCCTGCAGCCACGAAAGCTTTAAATCGAAACAAAATAACATTTCCCTTAAGATTATTTTTTTAGATGGTTATTGACTCGAAGTAATGAAGAGACCTTTGATCGGTGGTTCTTTTACAACGTTTAAAAGCATTTTCTCCCCCAATATGGCAGGACAGCCGGTGTGTTTGTGTACCCTGTGAGGTTCTTGTAGCCTCCGTCTGTTCGTATCCTCTTAATTATTTATATTCAGCATCCACATCAAGTCTCAAAGGTTACCCGTGATAGATTCTCATGTTGTTTGTTTGTTGATGTTTACCTGTTGTATACAATAATTCACTCAGTCCTATCTATTGCGGTGAATCGGCAGCTGCCGATGGTTGAGGTCTTATGCAAGGGTCAGTTCCACAAGTCTTGTCTTCATTCACCGCACCTCCGATTAGCACGGTTGGCTACGTACGGTGCAAAAGAAGTTCAACATGCATACATAAATAGGAAAAAAGTGAAGTCTAACTATCCTAGGTTATTAATTTTATATGGGGGTGTTCACTAAGTTGTGTACATTAGCCCTTTTGCTGCTGCACAAACTATTTTAATAACCCAACCCATTTTTTCATGAGTAAGACTCTCCCTTGCCCGCGTGGTTAAATTATTGCTGCCTCATTTGCTTGGGATTCTCTCTCAGTTTCTTGGATTTCCATCTTTCAATTTCTTGAGTTTCTGCCTCAGTTTTTTTAAATTCCGAAAGTTTTTTAAAATTATTTTCAGAGACTCCCCCACGTGCGCTCATTATGTTTTAAAAACTGACTTTCCTGTCCGGTCGTCACATATTCGTAACGGACTCGCTGGCCTTCCGTAACACGTCCGTCGCTCAGCGCACGCGCGCACGTGCGCGTACCCGCGCGTACGCACCCTTGACGTCGAGCGAGGCCGAGCACTCGGTCTTGCCGTGCGGATTCTGCGCGTGCACCGTGTACGTGCCCGCGTCCTCGAAGCCCACTACGGGCAGCAGCAGCGAGCACACGCCCACCGTCTCCATGGGGCACGCGCGCTCACTGCCCCACAGGCTCTGGCCGCCCTTGAACCACGTGACGATGGGCCGCGGGCAGCCGCGCACTGCGCAGCTCATGCGGCACTCGGTGCCGCGGGTCACCACGTGAGGCCGCAGCGGCACGAGGAACGACGGGGCGCTCGCTTCGTTCCAGCCCCTGTAGCGCGGCATCACGAGGCCCACGGGGTCTGCGTGGGGGTGAGCGGGCGGCAGCGGGGGGGGGGGGGGGGGGGGGTGAGGTCGGGGGTCAGGGCAGCATGTTGTGGCGACAAAACACACGTGAGTGCACACTACAAAACAAATGCCTCATTAAACAACGTGTTGACGAGTCGCGGACGTGTGATCTCTGTGTGTAGTGTTTTTAGTCAACTGGGGAGGAGACCAGTGGTGCTGCCATAGCAAAAAGGTTCAGAACCACTGGGTTAAGGGTTACATATGGGAGCAGACATGGGACGCGCACATGACACAAACGTACAAGACATAAACACGGGACACACACACATACATGGGACACAAATATAACACACACACACGAGACACACACAGAACACACACATTGGACAGACTTGCACGACACGCACACACACACACGGAACACACACATGGGACACACACACACAGAACACAGACATTGCACAGACTTGCCCGACGCACACACACACACGAGGGACACGCACCACGGCGGCGCATCAGGCTCCAAGGCTCCTTGCTCTCCGAGGGATAGCTCCTCCCCACGCTGTTCACTGCCACCACGCGAAACATGTACGGCTGCCCCGTCACCGAGTCCGTCACCGTGAAGCTGTTGTTGTTGATGTGGTCTCCGATCTCTGTCCAAACCTGACAAGGTGACGGCACAGCACCGGGAGGGGGGAGGGGGTGACGACGGTGGAGAGTGGGGGGGGGTAAACGACGACACTGGCTGCCAAATGGATTCTGACCCACGGGGCAGGATCGCCCCCATATGTTCCTGGAGGCCCCGGGACTGGACCGCTCCGAGGCAGATTGCCACATGGGACGGACCCCTTGTTCATTCGCGACAACAATAACAGACGGACCCGTGGTGGGGGTCCTCCTTTGACCCCGCTGGGTGGCCCTGCCAAGGGGTCAGCACTCTACCGGGGTTCAAAATACCGTCGCACACCAGTTGCAGCCGCCCGCCCATCCCTACAAGAGCCAGGCCCCCGAGCGGCGTGCGGTCACCTTGTTGTTGACCTCGCGCCGCAGCACCATGTACGTGAGCTCGTCGTCGGTGACCTCGTCCCGAGACGCGCCCCAGCACACGGTCACCGTGCCCGGCACCTTTTCCACCAGTGACACGTGGCCTGGCGATGACGGCACGTCTACGGCGGGCAGTGCACATGGGGCACGGGGAGTGGAGGTACTTGGTTTTGTCAGATTTTTTTTTTATTCCGTAGGCGTCTAAAGATTCACCCAGACAAACCCTCGACGCTGATCTATCTTGAGCAACTAAAAAATGTGTTAATTGAATTGTTACATGTCTGGTTATTCGTAGCACAGTTAACATCAATGTTATCATCAGCATTGGAATTTTTGTCTTGAGGGTGTCATAATTTGCATCATCATCGTTATTGTTTTTATAATAACGACAACAACAACATTTCTATCATGATGACAATAACAAGCTTTTTATGATGACGACAATTAGATTCCTGTAAAAAATGTATGCAATGACTACGACGATGGCTGAGAATGGTGACGATGGTATTGGCTGCACGTGCGTGCCCATGTACCCACGTGCATGTGTGTGTGTGTGCATGTGTGTGTGTGTGCATGTGTGTGTGCGTTTGTGTGTTGCTTAGCACCGGCCTTCATAGGTGCTCGCTATCAACACTTACTCCGACAGTCTGTTAAGGCTACACAGGGGATCTTTGTCTTTGTCGGTTAGCGCGCTGCACTACGAACTCGGCGACCCGAGTTCAATTCCTGCTGACGGCCAACACCAGTGACCATTATCTGAACCGGTGATGGGCCTCCCCTAGGTGGACTCAGCCTCAAATGAGTACCTGGTGCGGTGTCTAAACATCGCCACTGGGGAGACAAAGGCGGCCAGGCGAGGTGCTGGCCACCCGCCCCCTTGTGTGCTGTTCCAGCCTTCATAGGATGCTACTCGCACCTATGTGCTTGCGTGCGCGCGCGTGTGTGTACGTGTGTGCGTGCGTGCGCGCGCGCGCATACACGCGCGTGCGAGCATTTCGCGCGCATTCCTCCACGTACCGATGACCTTCATGAAGATGCTGTGGGTCTCGGACCCGGCCTCGTTGCTGATCACCAGCGTGTAGTGTCCAGAGTCTTTGAGGGCCGCGCACGGGATGAGCATCTGCGACGAGCCCGACGTGCTGGTGATGGCGACGCGTGTCGACAGGCGCACGCCTTCCTTCAGCCAGTCGGCCTCGGGTGCCGGAGATCCCTGCGAGCGGCACGCGCGCGTACATATGCGCACGTGTGTGCGCGCGTTAGTTAGCACACACACCGGTGGGCTGACGTAGTCACTTTTTGGCATTTTGTTAACGTGACAAATCCCTTACTAATTGGCTGTGTCGGGTGGTTGAGGGTTTCGACACATTTATACTTATGCGATCTAACCCAAAAACCTTTATCATGAAGAATAATAATAATAACAGTGGTCGCGAAAGCATACGTGTTCAACTAGTTAGCACAGTTGACGCCGTGGAGGGGCGGGGGGAGGGTGTATTAAAGAACGTTTCAGGCGGTCCCAGCGTTTCCGACACAATGGTTCCTGGAAACCCCGTGGTAAATCGGACCCCGGTTTTCCCTTAAACAGTAGAAACATCACTTGGCGATGTTTTTTTTCCCCTTTATCGGCCACATTTAGGGTTTATTTCATAGGAAAACTAAACAAAACAAATCCACAAAAACACTCGTGAATAACAAAAGCTCCACGTCGAGTCACATCGGATAGCGGACCGAGTCTGTTCAAATGTGTTTTGGAGTCGTGTCGGAAGATGCGTCGTAAATCAAGTTTCTGCTGTCTTAAATAGATCCACAGTGGCATTATGTAAACGTCATTAATGTGGATCATTGTAAATTTGACCGTCTGAGGCAGGGATTGAAACCCCGTGTCATTAGTACATTAAACTTAGTGTCCTGTCCCATCGGCTACAGCTCCTTCATTGTTATTTCCCTGCTCTTAACCTTACTATGCAGCCACCACCATCATCATCATCATGACCGCCTTAGCCCTGCTCCCTCATGCCACCCGTCATCTCGCTGTGCGGCTCGGAAGGTGACGTTCTCATCGCCAATGATACAACTCCCGAGGGCGAACGCGTGCTGTCTGCTGTCGGAGTGCAATGCAGAAACCACGTGTGTGCACCACTCTGCTCCCTTGCCGCTTTGCCAGTCGAACCGCGGTGCCCACGCAGGCGAAGGGAACGCGGGCTTGACCGACCGCGGCCGCCGCTGCCACCGCCACTCACCGTGAAGAGGACCTTCAGTCGCACCGTGTTGCCCGCCTTCACCCTCATGTAGTTGCTGGTAGAGCTGTCAAGCTTGAAGGAAGGACGGACTGCACGTGTACACACGCACAAAGAGACAAAGATGCCCCACCCCCCCTGGCCTTGACAGACTGTTGGGGCAAGCGCCATTAGCGAGCACCTATGAAGGCCGGCACGGTACACGAGGGGGTGGGTGGCCAGCGCCTCGCCCGAACGTCTTTGTCTCGCCAGTCGCGATGTTTAAACACCGCGCCAGGTACTCAATTGAGGCCGAGTTGACCTAAGGGAGGCCCAGGACCTGTTCGGATACCTGTCACCGGCATTGGCTGCGAGGGGGGATCGATCTCTGGTCTCCAGGTTCGCTCGTGCAGCGTGGCCCAGGCAGCGCTCTGTCACTGCACGACCGTAAGCGCGGTCGTGCGCACGTGCGCGTTCGCGCTGACAAGGACAATAAATCTTGACTTAAAGCTTTCGTTACTGCAGGAATTAATATTCTTTGGGTCTTTCGGTAAAGTCACGTAGATGGGTTCAAAGAAAATAACAAACAAAACTACGACATTTCAATCACAACACAAGCGATCGTCATCACAGGAGGCATAGATGTAAGGGATGTCAGGGGAAGGATTCCCACCAAAAGGAGGGGGAGTGGGACGGTTACAGGGGAAGGGGGAGGAGCAAGCGAGGAGATATAAGAGAGAGAACGGGCGGGGAGAGGGGAGATCTTGGCGGGAACGAGATTGAAACGGCTGGGGACAGGTGTGGACTGGAGAAAAGGAATAAAAGACGAACCCCCTGCAATCTTGTGTCGGCTCTCTTTTACAGATGCATAGATGCCTCCTGATGACGATCGCTTGTGTTGTGATCGAAACGTCGTAGTTTTTTGTTCTTTTCTTGTCATTTGCTTTGAACCCATCTACGTGACTTTACCGAAAGACCCAAAGAATAAGGAAGGACAATGCCGATAATGACAATATCGGGTGGTAGGTGGGCAGGAGTGGGGGGAGCTATGGGGAGGGGTCAGGGTGGGGTCAGCGTGGGGTCAGGGTGGGGTCAGGATGGGGTCAGGGAGGGGTCAGGATGGGGTCAGGGGTGGGTGCGCGATCGTCTCACCTGAGGGCGGGGCGGCGCTGACGCACGTGTCGAGCTGCGTGGGCTTGCCCAGGCCCGTTTCGTTGACGGCGGTGACGCGCACGAAGTACATGCGCCGGTCGTGGATGCCGCCCACCGTGTACGAGGGCTGAGTGGCGAGCGCCTTGTTGGCGCGCGTCCACTCGCTGCTGCCCTCGGGGCACGTCTCCACGATGTAGCCCTCGGGCTCGCCGCCGTCCATCGGCGGCTTCCAGCTGAGCGTGAAGCCCTGCGCCACCAGCTTGGAGACGGCGAGGCCGTGCACGGAGCCCGGGCACTCTGGCGGGGGAGCGGGGCGGCGGCGGCGGAGTGAGTGCAGGTGCAACGTCGCTTGCGCTGGTTCCGAAGGAATTGCCCTGCATCGTGAAACTTCTTCGCCTGCCCCTGGTGATTGGTCGGGTCTCACCACCGTGTCCCTTCAGAGCGACTGTCACACTCGCCCGTTTAATTGTGGTGTGCGTCACGTGCAACGCGGACACAATTCGCCACGGTGGCGAGATGTTAACTACCTCGCCTGATATATACAAGAAGTCGTGGGTTCGATCCTGACCCTTGACACTTGGATATTTGGAGTTTGCATGTTGTCACTGTGGTAGTGTGGATTTTTCTCCAGGTGCTCCGGTCTGTCCCTCAACATTTAGAAACACTCGTTGAGAGTATTTGGCTGCTATAAATGTCCACACAATAAGCCACTTCTTTGAGCTATCATTTGTGGCCAGGTCGCTTCTTTAAACCAACTATATAGTTCAGTGGGCCTTCCCTGGCAAAATAGTTTACATACAAACATTAACGTAACGTGTACATGCATGTACACACACGTATGCATATAGAAACACATGCATGCATACAAAAACAATGCACAGGCACACATGTACACAGAGACAAAGACAAAGGTCCCCCGTATAGCCTTAGTGGACATTAGGAGACAAGTGCTGTGAGCGAGCACCTATGAAAGCCGGCACAGCACGTGGGTTAGGTGGCCAACACCAGGCCCAGCCGCCTTTGTCTCTCCAGTGGCGATGTTTACACATCGCACTGGGTACTCATTTGAGGCTGAGTCGACCTAGAGGAGGCTCAGGATCTACCAACGGGAAGCCCCAGGACTGGTTCAAATAATCGTCACTGGTATTGGCCGTGAGCGGGAATCAAACCCGTTTCACTGGATTTGTAGAGCAACACCCTAACCGCTGCACACACATAGAGAGACACACATAGCCTGTAACATACTGTTGGGGCAAGTGCTGTTAGGGAGCACCTATGAAGGCCGGCACGGCACACGAGGGGGTGGGTGGCCAACACCACGCCTGTCTGCCTTTGTCACCCGAGTGGTGATGTTTACCCACCACACCAGGTACACATTTGAGGCTCAGTCGACCTAGCGGAGGCCCAGGACCGGTTCAGATAATCGTCACTGGTGTTGGTTGCCATGAGCTGGAATTGAACTCGGGTAGCCAGGTTCGTAGCGCAGCGTAGCGCTAACCGCTACGCCACCGTTCCACACAAGACACGCACGGACACATGAAGACGCACGTAGACAAAGACGCACGCGTGGGTGCACGTACTCAGTGGCTCCTTGGGAAGCGCCGGCTGCGAGACGGCGCTGGGCTCACTGCGCCCGGCGCTGTTGACGGCCGTTACGCGGAACTCGTACCACGTGCCCTCGTTGAGGCCCTTCACCGTGTGCTGGGTGTCTGCATGGACGGAGACACAGGCAAGTGGTGTTACGATCATAGACACGGGCAAGGGGAGTCACCAGGTTGTTATCTACAATGAGTTTCTCCTGAACGAACCGAGTTCCTCCACCACACCATGGATTCCTCCATTACTCGGTACGTTCACGCCCATAGTAAATTAATAATAATAACCTTCGATAGCTATTAGTTTCTAGCTTTTTTCCCCATGTATGTATGTGGAACTTCTTTTGCACCGTACGTAGCCAACTGTGATAATTGGAGGTGCGGGGGAAGGAAAACAAACTAAACACAAAAATCAGTTTAAACAATTTAGTATTCAATCTAGATTTAGAAGCGCATAGCTCCTGGTGGCTTCCTAATATCAGGAGGAAGAGCGTTCCAGACGGCCGCGGAAACGCATCTGAAAGCGCGCGAAGCAGCGACCGCCTTTGTTCGATGGTTACCCGAAAGCCGCTGCGGCGAGTATGACCTCTTCCATTGTGAAAAGTAATTTCCTCCCATCACGTGCCAGCCTCTTCCTCCACACACACTTAAATCCGGTGAAGTCACCGCCCGCGGGAGCCGCGCGACGCTCGCACCGTAGATGGCCGAGGTGGAGGCGTAGCCCCAGGCGACGGTGCCACGCTCCCGCTTCTCCAGCACGTAGCTGGCCACGGGCGCTCCGCCCGTGTTCTTGGGCTCCGTCCACATGAGCGACACCGTGTCCTTGGTGACGTTGGTGGCGCGCGGGGAGCCCGGCGCGCTCGGAGGGGCTGTAGGTGCAAATGCCACCGTCATCGACGTCGTCGTTATCGTAATCGGCATCCTCAGCCATCGTCATTATGCTGGGCAGGGTGGTGCATGCCTGTCATCCAAGGGGCCGTCCATAAATGACGTCACGCGATTTTGGACGATTTTTGACACCCCCCCCCC
>CM025607.2:13929039-13943894 GCA_014621495.2 Entosphenus tridentatus | reverse complement strand
CGGCCAACCAAGTGGCTTACCACGTGGGAAATTTACAGCAGCAAAATACTCTTAAAGACGTTTCTAAATTTGGAGGGAAAACCCGGAGGACCCGGAGTTCATGCAAACTCCAAATATACGGGCGTCAGGGTCGGGATCTAACCCACGACCTCCTGTATACCAGGCGAGGTAGTTAACATCTCGCCACCGCTTCTACGCTAGCTAGGGGAATGTTGCGTACCCAGTTATACTGCGGGGTGGACAGAGGTGGGGGAATTTTTGAAAGCTGCCTCCCTTGTTTCAAATGCCGCGCCGGAGAATGAAACCTATCCGGCGACTTCTGGACTGCATTTCCAGCATCCCAGTTTGAGGATATTGGGAGTGAAATGTTAAACATCAGCCACGACTTATCCACCGATAGATGAAGGCTTTCATCCCACTGCACGTCCTCATCCACCTCCCAGTGTCTCTCAAAAGTGTTTGAGGTTGGGAGGTTAAATCTTGCTTCTCGGCGCAATAAAGATGAACCACTGCTGGATGAAAGTCTTCTTCCCAAGCCGTCGCCATCTCACATGGCTTTGGGATGCCACAGTCGATCTAGCACCTTCACAAGAGCTAATTTAATCGCTCCATCTGTCTATTCATCCGTCCATTAACTTGTCTTTCTCCGCCCGTTCCTCTGTCCAAGTGTCCATGCATCCATTTGCCAATTAGTCCACCTGTCCATCCATTCATCCATTTGTCTGTCATTCCATTCATCTCTCTATCCACCCGTCCTTCCATCCATTTGTCAATCTATCTGTATGCCAGCTGCCCCTTGGCCTGTCTGTACGTCTGTACGTCTGTCTGTCTGCCTCCGTGCGTTGATGTGCGTCCTCACCGGCGACGATGTACTCTGGCCCCGCCTCCTCTTGGATGCGAGGTTTCCGGCTGCTCGGTTCGAGCTCCTTCGCCGATGTGTCGACGTCTGCGAACCGCGACTTGCGCACTGCACGTACGCACGCACACGCGCGTGTCAGCGTGCAGCCCTCACCCTGATCCAACACAACACCCCGGACACAAACCTAACGCGAGGCTTCGGCGTCAGGCAAGGAACGATTCACCACTCCCACATTGCCACAAACTGTCGTGGTTCGAGAATGTAATTCGATCGTAGAAACTATCCTGTTTTTGTCCCCCTTGGCACTGTCTTGTTTGTATTGTGTCCAACTTTGTTCCATTTTCCTGAATGGTACCATTGAGTCTTTAAGAGTTTGATATATTCTAAAGGCATTTCCGTAAGTTAACACTGCTATGGTCGCTTTGTCTCACTGTGGTGTAAATGAGTCTTTAGTGGACAATGTACAAGTAACAATCTCTTAGGAATACCATTGAATAATAAGTTTATTTACTTTAACCACACCTGACATCTTTTTAATGGGATAACTGGGCAGTTGAATATGGATTTTCAATATAATTTGTATTTATATGGCGCCTAATTCAAGACGGTATCCAGAGAAGTTGGTGATCCCATCATGCACTTGCACAGCACCCACAGTGCAATTGACTAGCACCCACAATGCACTTGTGCAATACTTACACCGCTTTTGAATATCACCCACAACGCGTTCGTACAATACCCAGAATGCACCTTCAGAGTACCCCGCCGTGCCCCTGGCACGCTACCCACAGTGCACTTGCGCACACACCGAGGGGCTGTTTGGCGGGCTGCCGATTTCTTGGCAAGGCGGCGTTTGGGTCAGCGTCCAGTCCGTTTCGTCCAGAGTCCTCGTCACCAGTGCCGTGCAGGTGACTGAGGTCTTTGACGGGGGGAAAAGCGAATGGATAGATCACGTCAGCCGACAAAACCAGAACACACACCTCGCACTTTGTGTAGGAAAGACATCTGCAGGTGCTCCTGTGTCCTGTAGTCATTGTTCCAGCCAAAAGTGGTACAGCCAAGCAATGGTGACTGTCTACCGGTAAATCAGTGGTGACGAAGTCTTTCCGTACTGACGGCCGAATACGATTTTCAAATACTTGCGGTGGGCCACGCATGAAGTGCGAGAGGCCTATTAGTGATAGACGTGACCGAGCAAGCGATAGTTAGAAACATAGTGTTGCCAGGTCAAAAATATTTCTCTCTAGTACCCGGTTAGTGTGGCTAATATACCATGCACAGTGATGGGTAAATATCACTTGCAGGCCGTTTCAATGTGGTAGGCCTCATCTGTCTGTGGGCCGTATGAAATGAAGTCATGGGCCGTAGGTCCTCCACCCCTGTGATAAATGTTTCCCATAAGATCCGATGTGAGAGACACATAGATCCTAAAAATGCGGATGTCTCTCTCACTGGTGTAAACTTACATACACTTCACCACTGAGGCACAACACCGAGTGATGGTGGGAGCAGATAGTTGTGAGGTGAGGTAGAGTTCCACATAGTGGCAATTTGAGCAATGGCTACAGTTTTATTTTGCCATATTCTACCGTTTTTAATTCAATTGCACTCTTAGATTTATGTCGTCATGAGGTGAAACTATTTACAATTGGGACTCTCGCATGAAGCAGTGTAACATCACACGGTGTTAAACAGCAGCCTCTATAAGATGACATCGAAGAACTACTTTTGAATTCCGTTTCAATGCCGTCAAGTAAGATGAGATCGCAGAACTACCGTTGAGATCTGCTCCGTTGCTTCTCATCCTCACTAGCTGGTGTACTCTCCCACATGGCCTGCCGTAGAAGTTGTCATCACGTGACAATCAACCTTCATTGTTTTTGAGTCATCACGGCTGGAATGATGTGAATAGACAAATTTAACACAATCATTGTTTTTGCGCAGTGACCATAGACTTGCTACACTTGAGGACCCGTTTTAAAGTGTAATCACAGGACAATTCTACTTGTGTAAACACGCACTTACCTCCCGTGCTTAATTATTTCACCGGGGCCAACTTAATAAACATCCATTGATGATGACAAGTGTCATTGGACATTACCAACCACGTACATATACAAGCCTGCAACAATTACATGTCAATGTGCTATACAGATTTTATCCCAATCGCACTATTGGTGGCGTTATGTCCATTTGGATTACTTGGAGAGCAGTGCAACCCATTGAAGTGGATACCACTGGGCTCCCTCCGAGATCCCTTCAAGTGACCTCTGACCCACACAGCAGGGGGCAGCACTCTCCCACCCGCTCTGCCAGTGACAGTGATATGAGTCACATGATAGTTCGTTGCCAACCAAATTATTTTTGAAATTCTCACTGCTGCATTTTATCCAGACTAGGCTGAGGCCACCTACTCATTACGCTTGAGAATTTGGTTTGTCCAATGACTTCTGAAACCCAGACTCAAATCGAGGATATCAACGGGGCCAGCCCAGTAAACTGACCTCTGACCAACACGACCACCACAACATACATACTATATAAACAGTAAAACAAATACACGTTCATAATCATGCAATCACAACTCTCTGATGTGTTTCAGGCTGCAAAGGTATTCGGCATCATTTAAGAACTTTGCCCGTTGTTTGGAATACCACGAGGAGAATGAACCATGGCCTCTGGATTACAAGTTGGGTGTGTTTAGCCGTTACACCATGGCAGTATCCCGAGGACCAAAGGTAACTTTAAAAAACATTATTTTGGCCACACTTCACACAGATCTCTTGCAGTGAGAAAAGCAAATCAAGCGTACTAAATAAAATTGGAAGCATAGTAGATCGAAAATACTCCCTTCTCGAATCCCATTAGAGCGGCTAAGACGCTGGCAGTGATGGACAAGTATTTGTTCGCGGGCCGTCCTAGAAGCCTCTTCAAAAACGTATCCTGAAGAAGCCGCCAGCACGTTACTAAAGACGTCAGACAGTGAACCGAACGCGCGGCATGAACCGAAAATGCATCAGAGGGCCGTGCAACGCAACCGTGGAAATCTACACAGTTGTAATGCAAACTTGAAATTGCAAAAACAGGTGTATTCAATCTCTTGTTCCACAGAGGTTTTTAGTCAGGGGATCTAAATTATACTGCACCCCTCTCCCCCACCCGGGTTGAAATGTTGTGGGGGTGGGGGGGTGGGGGGGCAACAGTTCCCCCTGCCCGCTATGTCGCTGGCTGTCTGTGAGCGCCGCGTGGCGCCAGCTCAAGTACCCATGCCCAGGGCGTCGTGCCGGTGGTCGGTAAACTCCGACTCGTCTGAGTCCCAATCGTCGTCGTCTCCGTCCGCCAGTCTGTCCACCAGTCCAGATTTTCCGTCTGAACCTGTGCACAAACCGTCAGCGGAGTCAAGCCAAGGAGCCTAGGGGTAGTTGCAGAGGGGGCAGTCGCAATGCTTGGCCTGCCACCTGTCCCGGGGCCTCAGTACAGAAAATGGTCATAAAAATTGTCACAAGTTTGGCAAGCTGCGATTGTAATAAGATCCGTAATGTCTGAAGGAAATTTGGAACTGATTTCGAAGGAAATACGGGCGGTTGTCGTGAGATCAAAACACTGTGGGAGTGTCAGTGGTTGCTGGGGATTGCGTCATCAGTGCAGCAGCCAATCAGCTGCCAAGAAGACAACCCCCATGCAACATGGCCATCATGACACCACCCATGCAACCTGGCCACCATGATATCATTGCAACCGTGCGCTTCAGCCGGGCCGTGGCTGAGGCAAGTACATTTATGTTATAATACATTTTTATGACATTTGTAATCGATGTTATCAACAACAATGTTGTCATTTCTTACGTAATTTTATGAATTATTGTTTGAACTCCCATTATTGAATCGGAGTTTTGACAAGTCTTTTATCTTTTACCGGACTTACGGCATTTCTAGAATCATGTGCATCATTATGTACTCAGGCCCCTGGTTCTCCCAAGATGGGCCTCTTTTCAAGGTACCTGTCCTGGGAAATCTACGCGTCGTCAGAGGACATTAAATAGTGGTGAGTGGTGGATGAGTGAGTGGCCGGTAAGGGGTGAGTTAATGGTGAGTGATGGGTGAGTGAGTATGTGAGTGAGTGGCAGGTGAGTGGTGAATAGAGTTGCCACCTGTCCTGGTTTTCCCAGGATCATTCATTTTGAGGCAGCTGTTCTGGGAACTCTGTAATTCTTCCCAGGAGATTTAGAGTCCCAGTGTTTGTCTGCTGCATAACAATACCCCACTGAAGACAATGCATGTACATGTAGTTCTCCACTCTTGCAGTACTGTGAAATATTCTTCCCACGATCAATCCCGGTGGGTTTTTTTGTACCTTCGAGGTGGCAACCCTCGGCAGCGCGGTCCTGGGGCCTCACTTCCCAGGCGCGTCTTGCGGATTGCATTTGTATCATTGCCTAGGCGGCAGCTATCTCAAGCAATCAAGGATGTCACTATGTGCAAGCGGTTATGTGCGTTAATTTATGAATACATTCAAATGTATGCAATGCTATTGGTTGTCTTGAAAAGTATTTTTGTGAACTTAAAGTCACGTATGCTGCTACTCATGCATGGCACTCGTGCTTCTTAATTCCCGTCGGCACTTTGGGACTTGTTTTATACTTGTGCGACGCACGACATCATGTCATAAATTACGACGTTCTAAGATTGGCTATAGTGGCGCTGCCGATTGTAGGATTTGACTCACCAAATGGAATAACCACAAGTTAAATTAAAGGTCGGCCATAGGTCAACTGAGCCCACTGTCCCACCAGGGTCAATAACACTTGCCACTTGTGTGGAAGTTCAGAGTGGGAAGTTAGACTCAGTACTGAGAGATTGGCCTCTACCATAGGAGTGTGGAATTCTCACCGCGAGCTCAGGGCTTGCGCATTACAATGTGAGCTGAATCTCAGTCAACTTATCAGGAGACACTTTCACTTGTAATTCTGCACCATTGAGGTTTGAATACAAATGTGAATAACCTAAACAACATAAATTTCATGTATTACAATCCGACTGTACATAAACAATAGCATCGCCACCATCACTGGCACCACCACCACCAAAATGATTGTTGAGGGGTTCCACGGATAGTTCTCTGTGCTGTCCTCACTTTTAATGATGCCACTTCATGATAGGGACCCGTCTCTCTACCATGACAGCCACTATTGACTTCGCCCACAAAGCAGCACCCATTCTGTCTCCCCAAGACATAGGATTGGCCGAGTCGACCGACCGGGATTTTGAACTCACGACCTTCCCCATCGTGACGTAAACAACGGGCAGCACAGCGCCGCCCTACCACACAGCGGTTTTTTGTTACTTGCGCTTGTGCACCATTGCCACAGAGGAGAGTAACAGATTGGGTTTTTCAATCTTTAGATTTTCTTTATATTGAATCTTTAGATTGAAAAACTAATTTCCTTAAAACAGCTTTTTGTGCTTAGTTTGTTGTCCTACACCCGCACCTCTGATTAGCACCGTTGGCTACGTATGGTGCGAAAGAAGTCAAACATACACCCATTACATACATTGGTGGGGTCAGCAATGCTTTTTGTCTGCCTCTATTTAAACGTGGGCAATGAACCACCACCGTATGGCACCACCCTACGCGACGTTGTAGATTTTTCTGAATGGATGGTAACGGCACGCAGGGAGAGAGTGTAATCCGTGAGGAGGACGCTTCACTCACCACTGTTGTCGAGACCGTCCAAGCCATCACCCTTTCCACCGTCGCCCGTCCCTGATCCGAGTCCATCCAAGTCTGCAACACCATCAACGCCACCACCAAAATGACTATTACATAAACAATAGCATCGCCACCAAAATGGTTGTTACCAAATCCACTAATGCCATCCCCACAACAAACACCACCGTGAATAACAAACCACAACACACCACCACCACCACTATTATCCCACCACAATCAACAAAAGCATCACCACCACGTTTCACAACATGGACAGAGAGAAACATAGACACGCAGCGAGACAATGCAAGACATAGATAGACAGAGAGAGAGAGAGAGGCATGGAGACAGAGACGCACAGGGAAAGACACATGGAGAGACACGTAGAGTTAGAGACCCTGAGAGATGGGCATGGAGAGAGACAGAGGGAGCCAGATATTCCCTGGCAGTCTTGGATCCAAGCATTAACCAGGCTCAGCTCTGCTGAGCTTCCATTACCCCATGAGATCAGGCTTTTTTAAGGGGTAAATCTGTTCATAGGCACACGCTACTGATATGACAATGTTAACGTTTTTGAAAAATGACAGTAAAATAAACATAGTTTGTCATGATTGGGCCATTGGTCCAAAACAAATAGGAATTCCCAACCACGGGATGATGGTTTTAGCAGCAGGGGCAAATTTGTTCCTGCCACCCACGTAGCCATCTTATGTCACGTTGTACGCTCGTGTGGGTCAAACGTTCGGTGGGATTGTAACTCTAGATACACAAGGGTCACACGAGACGCCCATGAACTTCACACGCTTGCCACAGAACCCACGGCAGTCGTCCACAATACCCACAGTGCACCTGTGCACACACCAACAGGCTGTTTGGCGGGCTTCCCCTTTCTCGGCGGGGCGGCGTTTGAGTCAGAGTCCCGTCCGTTCCGTCCAGAGTCCTCGTCACCGGTCCCTCGCTGGTGACTGAGGTCTTTGACGGCGGGAAAATAAACAAAAATATTGCATAAAAACACACGGTTTAACCTCGCTTGTGAAAGCTTTAAATCGGGAAAGAGCGGCTCCTTCAGGAACTAATGTTAGCGGTTGGCAGCTTAGTGGGTTGGCTGCCAGTCAGCCCACTCGTGTGAAGGGTCAGATTTCACAGGGTCAGCGGCGTAAAGCAGCAGGGTGTGATTCACACCGTCACTCGGGGGGGGGGGGGGTAAGCATCAACATACCCAATACGCGACTTAATCTATAACGTGGATGTAAAGTTGTGGTTATGTAACGATTCACGTAACCTAACGCCTTGAGAAATTGATTCTTAGTCATGATTTGACTCACTCATTGATGCTGCTTTTGCGTCATTTGTACTGTATTGCATACTTTGTCTTGTTTGATTTGTTGGCCCAAATGTGGCAACTTAATATAATTTGTTACGTTGACTACCCCCCATTAATTCTTAAACACATAACTGCCCTTAGCTATTTTACAATTATTCCTTTATTTAAAATTTTGAATATGCATTTACAGTGCTTCTGATTGGGCCCTGAGCCATTTCTGAAATCCACCTGCCTGGCTCAGGTGAGCTCTTTGGGCTGAATAGTCCAGGCAAGAGGGGAGCACATGCGGTAGAGTCTCGGGCCTTAACAATTGTAGTCAAGCCACACTTGACTATACAATTGATGAATAGCGTGCAAGCAACTGCGTAGCAAAACATAACCAATGCCAATGCAGAAGCATCACCAGATTTTGCGACGCAGCGAAGTTACAAACGGATGTTACGTAATTTCACTTCAGGTTAAGAGTAGGTGACATCTTCCAACGATCTATTTTACCTACACGTGACATTTTGACTCTGAAAACCTTGGTACAAACAACCACATAGGTTATCCTGAAAGTCTACGAGTGTTACTCGACACGCCTTTGCAAAATACCCACAATGCACTTCTCAAGATACCCACAGTGCACTTGTGCACACACCGACAGGCTGTTTGGTGGGCTGCCCTTTTCTTGGTAAGGCAGCGTTTGGGTCAGCTTTCTGTCTGTTCCGTCCAGAGTCCTTGTCACCCGTCCCCTGGATGTGTCCAAGGTCTTTGAAGACATGTATCGATAGAAACAACGTCATGTGGTAATGTACACACACTTCCGATGTAAACGAATGGTCCTGTACGAGTATTTTCGATCGTGTCGTCAAGTGCAGAGTTGTACAGGAAGATGGAACAACAACAAAAAATACTGCCGTTGTCACCTTGTACATATTTGCCCAGGCTGGGCTGTCTGAGACGAGTTGAAACTCCATTAATGATAATTATGTTGGATGAAGGTCTTGACCACATTTCACCACTCTAGCCAGTGCAGGTCAATTAAAGGAGGATGGTTAAGGGAAGGGAGCCTGGACCACATCAGATATCACTCGCCACTGATGTTATCCATGGACTGGATTCAAACTCAAGTCGCTGGGTTCAGAGGACAGTGTGCTAACCACTGCTCCACTGCTCCACCCCCTGATCCCATTGCATAGTCAATGTATGGGAGTGACATAGCAGTGACTGCACTTGGGTGCTACAATGGCACGCCTGGCCGTAACTTAAGTCTTTTTCTCTCATTAAGGAAGTTTCCAACTTGTGTAGGGAAGCCCGGGACACAGGGCATATGTGTATCCACAAGATGAGAACCATTTTTTGTTTTGTTTAAATGGAACTTCCATTCAGGTCAGAGTGCGCACGAGTACAGGAATATAAGATGAAATTGATCCACGGTGTATCATTCCACGCCACGGCCAAAGACATACTCATGCTTACAGGTTATGAATGTGTTCCCTATTTTAAGATTTAATCCGATTACATCCGAAATCAGGCCTGGAAATATATATACGGAAACTTTGGACGCCCTGAATATTTTGTTTTTGTTGTTGTTGTTGTTGTTGCGGTTTCATCCGAGGACCGCAGCAATCGTTTTTGTCGCACGGCACCGGGGGCCGATCGTCGTTGGCGGCGGAGACGCCGCCCCAGAGTCGTACGCGCTGCTGACGTAAACCATCCGAAATGCCTGAATACGATCTGTAATCAGCCTTAAAAAAGCATCCGAACAAAAACCGAGATCAATCGTGTTGTCGTCCGGAACTCACTGCATGGTTAGAGGACATCACCGCGAGCACAGCGAGAACATACACGACCGGGGTGGCTTTCGTTGTCCACAGTTCTGGTGCAGTGAACATTGCACGGTGCCAGTGTTTGGTGCGGCGTACTGACATGTGGCCCGCCAGTTTGTGCGACCGTGCATGCTTGTTTGCTTCCTAGGTGAAGGGGTCAAGGAATTCCATCATTCATTTGACATACAATACGTGCGAGTAAGAGCCGGTTAGACAGTTATTCTTTGAACTTTTTGTGAACAAAACGATCGTCCAAAATTAATAAGGTCAGTCTGTACGAAATGTGGCACTCAACTACTCCCGACACTAAGGCTCGGTAAATTCCTGTTCAGGCAGTCAGGCAGAGGAATGTGGACATTAGTGAGCCATATGGCTCTCCGATGTCTTTGCGGGCTTTACCACATCACATGTTGTTCGACCGTTCCTGAAGAGGCTCCTCGCATGTGGGGCGAAACTGAGTTGAATTCAATTCAATTCAGTTTCTGAAGAAGATTCCCAGTATGTTGAGCTAAATGCCAGAAATCATGCCGAACAACACGTGATACGACCCGAAAACATATCGGAGGGCTGTTTACAGCACAACCGCGAAAACCTACACAGATGTGTTAGTAGGCACTGACCATCATGCACTTGCACAAACCCTACAATGCACTTGACCAACACCCACAATGCACTTGACCAACACCAAACAATGCACTTGACCAGCACCCACAACGAACAATACTCACAATGCATTTGAATATCACTGGTGACACATTTGCACGATACCCACAATGCACCTTGAAAATACCCACAGTGCACCTGCACAATACCCACAGTGCACCTGTGCACACACCAACAGGCTGTTTGGCGGGCTGCCCTTTTCTCGGCGGGGCAGCGTTTGAGTCAGAGTCCCGTCCGTTCCGTCCAGAGTCCTCGTCACCGGTCCCTGGCTGGTGACTGAGGTCTTTGACGAAACAATATATATTACAGTACAGACGCACAAAGAACAAGGCAGAGCCCGTTTGTCAGTGTCATCGAGTCCGCAGGAATAGGGCAAAGTCTAACGCTCGTCGCACATCCGACTGGAGGGGTACAAATGCACGCGGTTTTAATTCGCAAACTGCCCTGCTATGGGATTTTGTCGAGTAAAGCACAGAATGTTACATCGGGACTCCACACACTCAGGAGCCAGGCCTCCTCAGCTCTGTAATTGTAAATGAGAGGATGCAATTTAATGCTGAAACACGAGTTCAGAATGCATCCAGCGTTTTTGCGATCTCCTTGGCGTCACCTCGCTCGTGCACTAGAGCAGGCATCTCAAACGTGATTCGGGACTCTCGAACCGTCTCTCATTGCACAGTGAATTTGACAGTCCCGACCACATTCAAAAGAGTTGTTCACCATCGTATGATATCATCGTTATGGGGCAATGGTAAATGAACGATGAAACTGAACGTGCACGTTGGTCATTCATTTTACTGTGCATGCCCATTCACCTTGTCATTTGGTTAAAAGGAAATCACTTTAATTTGGCATTCTTTCATTCATACAAATTAAATGGTTGCAAGAAAAAAGCCTCTGTAAAATGACTTAGGGCTTTTCTTTCACCATTCTACAGTCAATATTATTTCAAAAGTTAATCCTATTGCACGTGCAGTCATCCATACCTGACGTTATGATTCTGCCAATCGCAGGTGAACATCAACATAAGTAAAACCTCGCCACCATGCACTTGCACAACACTCACAATGACCCTGACCAACACCCACAATGCATTGCAACACGAATATTTGTTCAACGCTGTACTCGTAAAGATCTTTCCACAAAACTTCGGTGCACCTGCCCCGACACCACGGTGCGAATTCATCCGCACATCACCCACAGTGTACCTGCACAATACCCACAGTGCACCTGCACGACCTGCACAATACCCACAGTGCACCTGTGCACACACCGACAGGCTGTTTGGCGGGCTGCCCTTTTCTCGGCGGGGCAGCGTTTGAGTCAGAGTCCCGTCCGTTCCGTCCAGAGTCCTCGTCACCGGTCCCTCGCTGGTGACTGAGGTCTTTGACGAAACAATATATATATTACAGTACAGACAAACAGAAAACAAGGCAGAACTCGTTTGTCAGTGTCATCGAGTCCGCAGGAATAGGGCAAAGGGCAAATGGTGAAGTTTAGCGCTCCTCGCACCTCCGAGTGGAAGGGTACAAATGCACGCGGCGTTAATTTGCAAGCCGCCCTGCCATGGAGTTTTGTGGAGCAAAGCACAGAATGTTAGATCGGGACTCCACACACAGGGAGAGTCACCCACACACACAGGAGCCAGGCCTCCTCAGCTCTGTAATCGTAAATGATAGGATGCAATTTCATGCTGAAACACGAGTTCAGAATGCATCCTGCGTTTTTACGATCTCCTTGGCGTCACCTCGCTCGTGCACTAGAGCAGGCATCTCAAACGTGATTCGGGACTCTCAACCCGTCTCTCATTGCACAGTGAATTTGGCAGGGCCGACGACATTCAAAAGAGTTGTTCACCATCGTATGATATCGTTATGGGGCAATGGTAAATGAATGATGAAACTGGACGTGCACGTTGGTCATTCATTTTACTGTGCATGCCCATTCACCTTGTCATTTGGTTAAAAGGAAATCATTTTATTTTGGCATTCTTTCATTAATCCAAATGAAATGTTTGCAATAAAAAAGCCTCTGTAAAATGACTTAGGGCTTTTCTTTCACCATTCTCCAGTCAATATAATTTCAAAAGTTAATCCTATTGAACGTGCAGTACCTGACGTTATGATTCAGCCAATCGCGGGTGAACATGAACATTAGTAAAACCAGGCACAACACTCACAATGACCTTGACCGACACCCATAATGCATTGCAACACCAACATTTGTTCAAGGCTGTCACGGTCTACCTGTCCAATACCACGGTGCAAATTAACCTGCACATCACCCACAGTGCACCTCCACGATACCCACAGTGCACCTGTGCACACACCAACAGGCTGTTTGGCGGGCTGCCCTTTTCTCGGCGGGGCAGCGTTTGAGTCAGAGTCCCGTCCGTTCCGTCCAGAATCCTCGTCACCGGTCCCTCGCTGGTGACTGAGGTCTTTCACAAAGAAATGTCAAGTGACAAAAACACACACCTCGTTTGTAACCGCGAGAAACCGAGAGCGAGTGAACGCTACGGTTAAGAGAGTTAGCGCATTGTCCGCGATAAAGGGTTGAACACAAACACGTTCAGTTGTTCCCACCATAACCTCGTACTGACCATGCATCCGGGTTAATTCAGGGCTCCAGGCACACGGAGAACGTACGAGGAGATATGGTTCCATCAACACAGCAGTTATGCAATACATATAAATGTCAGATTTCGGAAGATAAAGTTTGGGGGTGCATTCAGTAGAAACTTCGCCGTTATCTCCAACTCCTTTTGCGCGAAAAGGTGCACCGTTAGGGCCTGGATTAATCATGTCAAACTTCAGTCGCTGTGTTAGCTGGACGTCCACTTCACAGATACATTGGCACCCCCTAGCGCACTTATCAGTAGCTCAATGAAATATGCATTTATCACCACTGAGTTGTGCTAAATTAATGTGCATGTGACTATTCACCCACTGTGCAATTTGACGAATCGTTACGATTCGTGGGCCCAGTTAGATTCGTGAATTGATATTTTTTTCCATCTCATTTGCTCTGTCTCAATCGATCCATCATTTGCAGATAATTTGTATTAATCGTACAGCAACGGAATCAATTAATCAAAGTAACAAGCCACCTGTTACATGTTGTATCTACACGAGTGCTGTTTGTTGCTGACTGTTTGGCATACCAGTCCCTCGTGCTTGTGCTTAACTTCCCACTCCTTCCACCCCCCCCCCCAATTCCCCACTCCCCTCCCTCCCCCTTGTCCCTTTCCTCCCCCCAGTATGTTCGTTATCTCCCACCTTACCCCTCTTTCCGCTCCCCATATAAACCTTCATGTCGCCCGCACGTGGTCCCCACCTGTGTGGGGCAGTGAGCCTCATCTTTCGCCATTCGTTGGGGCACCTGTCGCGCCAAAATCAGGTCGCTGTTGATGGAGTATCTGTTCCCCCCCCCCACTCCGTTCGGTGATCGGCGTTTTGTACCGGGCTCGCATCGAGTTGTAATAAATAAAATAAAATCATTACCGACGAATTGTTGCTTGCCAATAATAAATGAGTCACGGGACCCCGACGTGCGCATCGGTCAGCGCCTGTTTCCCGTTGCGCGCCCAACACGAGGGCACTGCGAGTCACCGCAAGCGCAGGCAGGGGAGGTGCATCGGGCCGACAGGGAGACCAATGTGCGCCTGCTACAAGACCCAAACTTCGCCTGCGTATCAGCCGCAGCGCAATTGCATCTGCACGTCACCCCACAGTGCACATGGACATCATCCGCGGTGCAACGGGGCGCATCGCCCAGAGTGTCATTCTTCCCGACCGTGCCGAGGTTTACGTGGCAGGCTGCCGATTTTTTTAAACCGTTTTACCAGAAAACGATTTCCAAAATCAAAATTCGATTAGCTTTTGGAAAATCGATCATGTCGTGTGAAAGAGGTTTAAACATCGGCAGCCTACCGCTTCTATTTGGTAGGATTAGCGATTATGCAGTGCACTCTCCTGATACCCACAGTGCAGCTGCACGATACCCACAGTGCACCTGTGCGCACACACACCGACTGGCCGTTTGGCGGGCTGCCCTTTTCTCGGCGGGGCAGCTTTTGAGTCAGCGTCCCGTCCATTCCGTCCAGAGTCCTCGTCACCGGTCCCTCGCTGGTGACCGTGGTCTTCAAAGAGTACAATATATGGCAAACAAACATTTACAACCTGGTTTGTGCCTGGCGGCCGCCCATCCAAGCATGAGCCAGGCTCAACCCGGCTTACACCTACAGTGTTAATGCACGCCGATCGTGTGTTTGGGTTAAATCAGAACTCCAAAACACTGGCAGGACACACGCACGGGAGTTAAGCACCTCAGATCTGTAATTCGCCTCGCAGCACACGTCCTTTTAGGCAGGCAAACAAAAACTCATGGAGTGTTTGCAAGGATCTCTTTCTTGGACCACTTTGGAACAATTCACGCCATATTCTTTGGGTCTTTCGGTAAAGTCACGTAGATAGGTTCAACGAAAATA
>CM025607.2:13846691-13886482 GCA_014621495.2 Entosphenus tridentatus | reverse complement strand
GGGGAGGGTGGGGCTGGGTGGGGAGGGTGGGGAGGGGCTGGGTGGGGAGGGGAGGGTGGGGCTGGGTGGGGAGGGTGGGGAGGGTGGGGAGGGGCTGGGTGGGGAGGGTGGGGAGGGGCTGGGTGGGGAGGGTGGGGCTGGGTTGGGGGTGGAAGGGGAGGGGCTGGGTGGGGAGGGACTGGTCACCCCGTGGTGCCCTTATAAAACTCAACGTTTCACCTACTCACGCCGGCTTGTGCCCGCCCTCACAGTCGGGCATATTTGCGGAATACACCACGCCGCCGTTGACCCTGGCCATTGACCGAGCAACCCAACGTTCCTACCAGCTCCCTCCGCAGGAATGTGTTTTGCAGGTAACGTTTCAGCAAGCGGATATTGGACACAAAACAAGCTCGTCACAAGTCAAAATATATTCGTGAACTAATTTACACAGTAAAAACAATTACAGTAAAATTAAACCCAAAAAAATACAATTATGTTTGGCTGGCACAGTAGATCGAAACGCACAAGTATAACATATATAACACGACATGATCATCATGAATACGATAACGACAATACTGGCACACAATCGTCGGTACAAAGCTTGTCCAAAGCGTAGCCAAATTGTATTCCAGGAGAGTAAATACGAGCCTCTACAATACCCAACACCACTTTGAATCCCGCCATGTGCAAGCGACCTTCCCCGTGGCGTTCCCATAACCGTGGGGATTTGTTCCCGTGTACACGGAGGCTGGGGAACTTGACAGACTTCCCCCACTGCCTTTAAGCTGCCGCTCCGGGAGATGGGAGTCGAACAGGCGCGCTGACCATGAACAAACATTTCACTCCCTGTGAGATATTTCACTACCTGTGAGATCTTCACTCAAAACTGCCCTAGCTGCCACTGCTATTCAGTGGCCTGGAATCAAATGTATTGCTCCGGATGACCGCTGCAAAGTATGATCTTCAATTTTGATTATAGTGTGCTGATCTTTAAAGGTGCATTGAAAAAATGTCGATACTCCTACTGATACTCCTGCTGTTATGGAATGACTCATGCTGCCAGCTATGGCTGCAAAGTTTGATCGTACATGTTATGTATATCGTTTATTGTTACATTTTAATCACAGTTCCTATGATCACTGTTACATTGTTTTTATAGCTTTATTTTGGTGATTTTGAAAACGTTTCGGTTTAGCCATATTTAAATTTCGATTTAAAGCTTTCGTGACTGCAGGGATTCATCTTCTTGGTTCTTTCGGTAAAGTCACGTAGAAGGGAAGTAATAAAATAATAAAAATAAAACACAATAAAATAATTCTCACGACGTTTCGGCCACAACGCAAGCAGCCGTCCTCAGGTGAAAACCAGGTCTGTCGAGGCGACAGCGTCTGAGAATTATTTTATTATGTTTTATTTTTATTATTTTATTAGCCATATTTGTTTGTTGTAGTCCAGAGTTAGACTGATAACTTTAATCAAAATTGTCTTGTGGTTGTTATTGTTTGACTTGCATCCCACTGGGATGTTTGCACACAGCGTTGATATGCGATGCTTTTTCTGGAAGACTTTGCTGTTTTTTCCTGAAATGTTCTTGTTGCGTGTAGTCACTTTAAGATGTTTCCTTGTTCATGGCTCACAGGCCTCTACCTAATCAATGAAATTGAAAAAAACTGAAACAACCACGGGCTGCTGCTCAGCGAGCGTAGCAAGCGTCGCCACTTCACACGCAGATTCGGGAGTGTGTCGTCGAAACCCCACGCACGGCTGGAACCACAAAGTGAAAAGCGCGAATCTCTCCATGCGAACATTCGTTATTCATTTTAACACGTAGGCTTTCGCGACCAATATTATTCATAATCAACGTTTTTGGGTTTAGATCGCGTTATTTATAAATGTGTCGTAACCCTCCACCACCCGACACGGCCAATCAGTAAAAAAGTGTCACGTTGACAAAAGACAAATATCGATTTAAAGCTTTCGTGACTGCAGGGATTCATCTTCTTGCTTCTTGGTTCTTTCAGTAAAGTCACGTAGAAGGGTGTTTCATTCAGACGCTGTCTCCCCGACAGACCTGGTCTTCACCTGAGGACGGCTGCTTGCGTTGTGGCCGAAACGTCGTGAGAATTATTTTATAATGTTTTATTTTATTATTTTATTATTTCCCTTCTACGTGACTTTACCGAAAGAACCAAGAAGAAAAAGAAAAATAGTTCACTGCTTTAGCCCACCGGTGTGTTGAAGCGCGAAACCACAACATTTACAATTTGAGTA
Source organism: Entosphenus tridentatus (assembly GCA_014621495.2). Taxonomy (NCBI): domain Eukaryota; kingdom Metazoa; phylum Chordata; class Hyperoartia; order Petromyzontiformes; family Petromyzontidae; genus Entosphenus; species Entosphenus tridentatus. The sequence continues at coordinate 13,884,226 of CM025607.2, read as the reverse complement.
CGACGTTTCGCCGGCAATTGCATCCAGCATCATCGGGCAATTCGCCAGAATTCTGGCGAAATGCCCGATGATGCTGGATGCATTTAGAAATAACGCGATCTAAACCCAAAAACGTTGATTATGAATTCGTTATTCATGTTGGTCATTTTACACAGCATCACAAAAGACAAGTTCTAATCAGTTTCGTGGAAACACATTATCATGGCCGTAACGTGTCACGTGGCATTGAACGTTATATCGTAAACAATTAGAAATCACTAACATATATACAAATTCTTACTTTACATTTCACCCTATTTTAACATGTACACACACGTTCGGCTCACCCCGATTACTTTCGCAAAGGAAAACAAACAACTATTATCTTCAACTGTACCACGTGATAGAAGATAATGAAAATATTCCAATCTCTTTTCAAATCTGGCATGGATTCGATAGTGAGCTCGGCAACGCGAGTACTGCGCTGTGGAAAGTAAAGTGGTCGTGAACAGGACACAGTGGCACCCGTCATGGGAATGTGGACTTTCCAGTGCACCAACGATGAGGGGGCACGAGGTCGTGAGCGCAGGGGTGGTGCGGCCAGTGCCGGACTAAGCTAGTGCGGGGCCTGTAGCATTTGTTATAAAGGGGCCCTAAATAAAATAAAAACAAATAAATATTAAAAGACAAATGTTTAACTTGCACAGTAAAGTATTTGTATTTTTTCATTTGCTATACAGCCAGATAATACGACAAATCGCTAACCTTAAACACCCAGTCGTTCGTAAAAGTTGAAGGCGGTATAGTACTATAGTAATAGTGCAAGTGCAGAATCACTGAACCGGAATTGATAGCTTGAAAGCATTTAGCGCGGGGCCCTTGAAAGTGCGGGGCCCGTAGCATGTGTAGCTACTTGTGCTACATGTGTAGCTACTTGTGCTACTGGGATAATCCGGCACTGGGTGCAGCCACATCGCAAGGCACGGTATAAAACGCGCGGCAAGCGCGTCGAAATTATAAAAAAAAACTTTTCGTGGTTTATTTTGTTTTGCTTGCCAGGGACGGAATGCACAAGTCCAATCCACTGATGGATAAAGATCTCCCCATACCGCGGGGCAATTGTTTTATTTGTTATCACACTTCACCACCACGCCAGTTAGAGTGGCTCGGTGACAACGGAGTGACTATTGGGTGGAATGACAGGGCAGTGTCGGGCATCGCACGCCAATTACAGCAGCGCTGGGGATGGAGACACTTCGTAGAGAGAGGCAGTGAGTCACAACAGGGAGAGAGAAGTGGAATTCCTTGCATCTGGACTTGAACAAGCGGACATAATCTGCGGTGCGTTTGCCGTGTGAATATGTGAGTTCCCACTGTGAGTCATCTCTACTGATGTGCTCGTGCGCTCCTTAGTACGTGGCAGTGTTACAGGAATGGAAATGGCGAGATAGTTTCCGGTTGGTGCTCATCACATCACGGTGTCATTTTTTTAACGTATTTTACACCGACGCGCGCAAGACGCAACGGCGAGCGTTGGCTCGGACGAGGGCTGCTGACGATGCGGGGAACGCGAGCGAGAATCGGGCGACGGCTCAAGCTGCGTCAACGTCAATGGCCAAACGGAGCAGGCATTGGAACGGGGAGAAAGGACCAATTTACCCCACAAACCACGAGTCTAAAAAACCTTTTTTTTCATTTTACCAGGTAAGGCCCACTGAGCAATATAACTCTTTTTCAAAAGTGACCTGGCCACAAATGATAGGTCAACGAAGTGGCTTATCATAACGTGGACATTTATAGCAGCTAAATACTCTTAAACGCACGTTTCTAAATATTTAGGCAAAAACCGGAGGATCCGGAGAAAAATCCACGCGACCACAGAGAGAATACGCAAACTCCAAATATACAGGCGTCGGGGTCGGGACCGAACCCACGACCTCCTGTATACCAGGCGAGTTAACATTTCGCCACCGTGGAGCCTCGCATTAAAAAAACATCGCTCGGCTGATACGGATATCTCCTACACCGACGGAGAATTGAGAATAGCTCACAGTGCAACCGCGGTCACCGATATCAAACCGTGGTACGCAGAGTGACACCACTGCCCGCTTCTATCAATCACTGGCAGCATGTCAGATATTCACCAGGCTACTTGTGAAGTTGTCCACTGGCTCACCCACCAACCTGAACATGAACAAATAAACACAAGGTGCTTGCCACAAATGAATCACAATACCTTGCTGATCTCGCCAAGGAGCATAAACCATCACGCAAACTCTGGTCATCTAGATTGAACAGTCGTTTCTTTAGAACTGCTTTGTGTGTTTAGTTTGTTGTGCTTCCCCCGCACCTCCGAATATCACGTCCGGCTACGTATAGTGCAAAATAAGTTGAATATACTTACGTACATAAACGTTGCTGATCGGCTTCCCTCCACTCGCAACAAGAATGACTTGCGCCCATCCAGGTGGCACATTGCACGAAGTGCTCGGCTCGTGATTGTAGAGGTCACGAGTTCAAATCCACATCGGGTTATGACTGAGTGGCTAATTTTAGAGACTGGTCCCTACTATGGGAATGTGGAATGTACACCTGTGGCTCAGGGTCGTTAATCAGAGAAGAGCGGGACCCCACGGTCAGTGGGAAGGGAGGCACTGTGGCTTCTATTTTGAGGTATTTTGTTTAGACTATCAGAATAATTGTAAATTTGTGTTTTCCATCGTAAAATATGTATGTTCATGAGAACACATACAATTCGCATTGATCAATGCATCTGGCTGGGTGACAGTGTGGAAAAATTAGCAACTCAGAGTTGGCAGTTTGTGACTCATCACCATTATCTTATTAAAAATAAATACTAAATTGCTTGTTTTATGTCAATAGTATATCACAACTTCTGTTGTTCCAAGGTCTCCCTTTAAAAAGCATCTCTTTTGGCTCCTGAATGCATGCTGTAGCAAAACAATGAGTGGGGATTAAATATATCCAAGTTCACTGGTGCAGAAACTACCACATGAATATTTCTTGTTTTATTTTAACCCTCCCATGCATCTCGTTCGTCCGGGCGATTTGGTGGAGAGGACTCGCTCTCTGCCCTAAATGATCGCCGATGAAATGACCTCGGTTAACACAACCGATTCAGCCGTTTGGTATGGCGTCCCGACGCTTTGTTGCACATTGGGAGAGCTTCTTCAATCTACACCAGTGGTTCTCAAAGTGTGGTCTAAATAATCGCCGATGAAATGACCTCGGTTAACACAACCGATTCAGCCGTTTGGTATGGCGTCCCGACGCTTTGTTGCACATTGGGAGAGCTTCAATCTACACCAGTGGTTCTTCAAGCTACACCAGTGGTTTTTCAAGCTACACCAGGTGGTTCTCAACGTGTGGTATGTGGGCCGTCGGGTGTGCCGTGGCGGTCCTCCAGGTGATCCGCGGGGCTGTGATGCAAATGCAGGTCGATCTGGAAATAATTAACTTTTTATATACCCTTTGTTTCTGACAGTAATATTTCACTCATATTTAATTTACGAAATTTAAGTTAGGTACACTACCCTGATCAAACTCTCCGAACACTAAGATCTAAATGCCACCCGTGACAAAAAAAGCTTATAGCTGCATAATTTTTTTTATGTTCCGGTAATTTGAATATTTTAGTTAATTCCTGGTATTTAGATAGAGAAGTGAATGCATGTTGTCATCAGACGGGGGGAAGCTGGGTAGTCCACGGAAATGTTTGCATCGGCTGAGTGGTCCACGGGCCAAAACAGTTTGGGAAACACTGACCTATGCAAACGATATTGTCGGGCAAGCAGATGTACAAAAGCACCAATTATAGTTGGTAAAAAAGAAGGAAATGAATTCAAGCTCCCAGAATATTGAGTGAATGTCATAATACAATGCTCCACGTGGTGGGAACTTGTTCCGGGACGGACAAAGCATCCCAGCACGTGGAACGAAACGCGGGACATCGTGCGGGAACGACACGCGCGGTACGACCGGAAAACACGCCGGAGAGCCGTACGGCACACACCTGCAGAAATCTACGCCGAGGGCCACGTCGTTGGGACTAAACCGTAGCAACATCATTCCGTGTGGAGCGTGGACTCTGGCAACCGAACGGCGGTATTAAATTTTGATTTAAAGCTTTCGTGACTGCAGGGATTCATATTCTTGGTTCTTTCGGTATTAAACTCGCAGTTTGTGCTGCTCATTCGTGATTTTAGCCCACGGTGCATCCATTGGGGGGGGGGGCGAAAATTTTAATTTTGCGGCATTGCGCGGTGAAAGAAAATTCTCCTGCGGATCACTCGTTACCGCTTACGATGAAAGCAGTCGCCTGCAATCGCAAGAGACGAACGTTTTGGCGACTTCAAACAAACCATCAGCTATGTACAAGAGCCGAGAATGGTGACAAGCTACAATGATCTTCTCATCTCTGCTCTCCTCCCCCAGACACAACACTCCCCTCCCCACCAACGACGATAGGAATGGATTGTCCCGACGGGTCCATCCTGCCGACCCCCATTGCATGGCAGGCCCCGGCTGGGCCACGCCATTTCAATTGTCGGTGAGGAATGTGTGGTTCTCGTTGTTGTTCTGGTTGCGTGCCTCCATGTGGAAGTTGTCGACGATGTTGTTCTCGTAGATGCCCTCGTTGGAGTAGATCACCTCGTAGTCGGAGTCCTTCTTCTTATCCTCCTCCAGCACTTTGAGTATACACTTGTGGATGAATATGTACTGCATCTGCAAATCGGACGTCCACCTTGGTCAGCATTTTTGTCTCTTTGGTCTCAGCCGAGCCGACGGCAGCCTGCGCAACTTTGGCCAAGTCTTCGGGCGCGAATTTCATTTAACCGGCATTGTTTATTTTAATAGCCACATTACGTGCACAAAATAAGATTTTACAACAAAAATTCCACTGGATTGTCATCCAGTGCGCGAGTGTGCGAGCGTATGAGTGTGCAAGCCTATGAGAGTGCACCGGCGTGCAAGTGTGCGGGTGTGCGAGTGTGTCTTTGTGCGAGTATGTCTTTGAGCGGGTGTGTGGGTGTCTTGAGTGTGCGAGTGAGTGTGTAAGTGTGTGAGTGTGCAAGCGAGTGGGTGTGTGAGTGCGCTGGTGTGCGGGTGTTTCTTTGAGTGGGTGTGCGGGGGTGCGAGCGAGCGGATGTGTGAGTGTGCGAGTGAGCGGGCGTGCGAACGTGCGAGTGTGTGGGCGTGCGGCTGCACCTCTGTTTGCACCATGAAGACGCGACTCATGCGCATGTCATGCACGATGCCGTAGATGTCGATCTCCGGCTTCTTGTCGATGTCCTGCAGGAGGTGGTCGAGCGAAATGAAGGTCCCGGTCCTCCCGACGCCCGCGCTGCTCCCACACGCACACGGAGATGCAACACGCAGAGCGCCGTCGTTTGACTTCGATTCGAACTGGGCTCGTGTTTATTCCCTCTGGCAGGCTAGGGTGGCTAGAGGCAAGATGTTAACTACCTCGCCTAGTATACAGGAGGTCGCAGGTTTGATCCCGACCCTGATGCCTGTATGCGTGTTCTCCCAGTGGTCGCATGGATTTTTCTCCGGGTCCTCCGGTTTTTCCCTCCACATTTAGAATCGACACGTTGAGCTATCATTTGTGGCCAGGTCGCTTCCAAACAAGAGCTATATAGCTCAGTGGGCCTTACCTTGTAAAAATAAAAGTTTAGTTTACAGAATGCAACAACTACCTCCCGGCTCGGCAGTTGAAGCAACGGGCAAGTTTCTTTCAGTCCCCCCCCTCCCCCCCTATCACCTGTCCACCCAGCAGTATAAATGAGAACACCACAGAGTTGGTCAAGCGGCAGGTCGAGTGTGGTGGGGTAAAGTGTGGGTAGTACTCCCAGCGTGAAGGAGGAAGGCCAAACTGCCCGCTAGAGTTGCCCGCTAGAGTTGCCCTCTCGAGCTCCGTCGAGCCGAGACCCCAGCAGTGGCGTGAGCAACACGCACAGCAGGGCTGCACTTCTACCATTGCCCTCTATTTACTACTCCCACTACTTTCTGTGATATTTGTGCGTTGACTGCCACAGTGCACACCAGCATCAGTCAGCCTTGGTCAATCGACTGCTGGATGAAGGCGTCCCCCAAAGTCACCGCTATCTTTCACGATCCTGCGATGCGATGATCCACCTAGCACCTGTACACGAGCCGATTCCATTGCTCCATCTCCTGAGGGAACGCCTTCTTGGGTCCGTTCAGCTTCTTGGCATTTCGTTTATAATCAAGGCCACAATTTTGTCACGATTATCTTTAGTCAAATGAATGGCTGAGGTGCGGGGAAAACGCAATAATTCGCACAAAGGTCACAGAATAAGTCGGGGTGATTACCCACCTAAAATTTTCAACCTAAAAGAAATAAGTAGGTATTTATTTGAAAAAATGAAATGAATAAAATACCTCTTTGGTTCTTTTGGTAAAGTAACGCAGAAAGAAAATAAATTAAATAATAGAATACGACGTTTCGATTTCAACACAAGCAATCGTCATCAGGTAGAACAAAATTTGAGAGAGACAAAACACAGACACGGAGACACACAACATAGACTGTCTAGAGAGAGACACACAAATTCACGATTTTCCATGACCATCGTGACCTCCTAGCCAAAGCCAGCGTCGATCACGGTCTATCGTCATCACACATCATCATCGTAGTCATCGTTAAAATCATCGTCACGATCGTTAGAGTCGTCATCGCCGCCGCTGCCGCTGCACCTGCAGTGGACAACGATGGGGCCGCCCTTGTTCGTTGTGTTCACGTGGGTGCGGAAGATCCGCACGAAGTTGGTGAGCGAGTCCGTCGTGTCGGGGACGCCGTGGTCTGGCCACGCCGTGAAGTGGAAGTGGTACAGCGGTCGCATTTCATCTGTCTTGTGCTGAACCGGGGGTGGGGGGGGGCGCAGGGAGAAAGCGGCGGTTAGTGCACCCGGCACGCCACATTCAATATGGGGTACATCTCGCGTTGGCTGTGCCAGCTGGTCACGTGCCTACTACTCTGGCGAGACGTCGTTTACGAGGAAGGAGATAGCAGTTTGCCAAGAAGGAGATGGCGGTTGGCGATTGGCATGGGAGAAAGTTGTTCGTATGGGAGAGAGAAAGCGGTTTGCAAGGAAGGAGATAGCGGTTTGCAGTCAATGGTGGGACGGCTGCAGGGGAACGGTGGTGGTGGTAATGTCTGGGGAGGGGTGAGAGAGTAAAAATAAACATTCGTAGCTGCCGTCTGTTGACAGCGTGGACCCTTAAGAGGCTGGTTGTTTGCGCTTAAGGTCATGACCAGGGCTTAATTTCTGGCGGGGGTCCATCTCAGCAAATATCAGTGGGCCCAGCACACCGTTACTAATATAATTTTCGCTGCATCGTGGCTCCCGGTCATGGTGGCACTTCCCCTCAAGACGGTCCCCATCTCTAAGCCCACTGCAGTCAAGGAGGACAACATTCAGTGAGAATGACGCTCTGGTGGGCACGACCGTCCATGCACGAAACGTGCAGGGGGAGCGGGGATCATCGCTCATGAAGCCCTTCGTCGTGAGCACAGCAAGACATCTTCTGCAGAGGTAGCGGAGTTCCTGTAACAGCTGTTAGGGTTAGTGGTCTTATGCTTCAGAATGTGGTCTAGAGATACGGGGGTGGGGGGGGGCAGCTATTTACTCAAAATCTCAAACAAATTCCCACGGTCACCAAGAATTACACTTTTTCTTTGTCGACACAGAAGAGTGCTACGACGAGTAAGGAGACTTTTAATGAAACATTTTAATTGACGCGAGGGGAATGCGCGACGACCCACAGGTGCACTTTACAAGGCACTTTTCATGGGTTTTTTTTTTTGCAACTGAAAGGTGCCTTTCTTTGTAACCTTTACACAAATGGCGGAAAAATGTACTTATTTCGCTCGTCTCATCCCCTCAAATATATTCCTCACTGACAACATCCTGCCCTCCGGTCAATGACTTATTGTGGGTTGTGTGCATTCACGCACGCATGCACTAGGCGCGTGCGTGTGTGCGTGCGAGTGTGTACGCATGTGTGCGCGCCTTGAGACCAGTTGCACAGGTATTCGGTGCTATAGATATTAGATCAACTCGGCCTCAAATGAGTACCTGGTGCAGTGTGTAAACATCGCCACTGGGGAGACAAAGGTGGCCGTGCCGTGTGTAGTGTTGGCAACCCACCCCCTCCTCGTGTGCCATGGCGGCCTTCATTGGTGCTCGATAACAGCACTTGCCATCAACTGTCTTTTAAAGGCTATATGTGGGGCATCTCTATACAATAAACTAACATATGATAATGATGTGTATGTGCGCTTGCATTTGCGTGCAAGCGAACATGTATGTGCTCACGTTTCATGGGAACGCGTGTTTCTGAGCGCGTGTACGTACACGCGCATACTTGTGCGCGAATGCCTGTTGCCCGCACACGGTGTGCGTGTGTGCGTTTGTGCATGCGAGAGCGCTCGGGCGGGTGTGAGCGTGCGGGCCTCACGTTCTTGACCAGCAAGTGTCGGATCGTCCACTCGGGGCCCGGTTTGTCCCACTCCATTACGAGGCCGATGTCACCGTAGCGCACTGGCGTGATGTCCATGGGCCAGTAGCACTCGCACTTGGGCTGATGGGAGCCGCGCGGACGGAGCAGAGACAGAGGAGACAGAACGCAAGGCAAGCAAGCGGCAATCAGCGCGGTCAAGTATGGGTCGAGCGACCCCCATGGCGGAGGCCTTCATAGAGTGGTGGGGGGTTGGAGGGGCGTGGGGGGGTGACACGTCTCGATTGTACCATCTCGTTCGCTCCACGAGCCTGAACTAAACGCTCGCGTGGAGTGTAACGCATTACTGCCAATGGGCAAGATTTGTATGCAAACGACATGCGAATGCTGTAATTTGGCTGAAGAGGAAAACTAAAACTGCTCGCTAACAGCACTTGCTCCTACGGTCTGTTTCAAGGCTATACGGCGGAACTTTGTGAGAGTAGTGGTCGGGGGGGTGGGGGAGGATGGAGTAGAGTCGGTGAGGGGGGGGTCAGTGGAGTTGGGGGTGAGGACTGAGTGAACCACTACCTAGACCGATCCATGACCGCGGTCAGTGCTGACACTCACCTGCCCACGCTCCACACAGTTGGTGAGCATCACGATCTGGTTGACCTTCTGCTCCCACACCATCCTCCAGAAGTCCTCCCTCGTGCCCGCCAGGGGCCCCTGCGCGGCGATGTACTCCCGTGACGAGGAGTGGCCCTGCGCGCCGCACAGAGACAAAGATCCCCCATGTAGCCTTTCAACAGACCGTTGGGGCAAGTGCTGTTATTAAGGCTGACAATTGTACACGAGGGAGCGGGTGGCCAACACCATGCCCACCCTTCATTCGTCGCCCCAATGCTGATGTTTATACACCACACCAGGTACTCAAATAAGGCTTAGTCGACCTAGAGAAGGCCCTGGACCTGTTCAGATATTCGTCACTGTTATTGGCCGTGAGAGGGAAACGATCTCGGGTCACCAGGTCCATGGCGCAGTGCGCTAACCGTTATATAGACAAAGATCCCCCGTATAGGCTTAACAGGCTGTTGGGGAAAGTGCTGTTAGCGAGCACCTATGAAGGCCGGCATGGCACACAAAGGGGGTGGGGTGGCCAGCACCATTACCGGCCGCCTTTGTCTCCCAAATGGCGAAGTTTGCACATCGCACCAGGCACTCATTTGAGGCCGAGTTGACCTTGTGAAGGCCCAGGACTGGTTCAGATATTCATCAGTAGTGTTGGTGGTCGCCGGGTTAGTAGTGCAGGTCGCTAACCGTTGCACCACCGCTCACACACGTACATGCGACACTTCTTCCTGAGCTGCATGGAATGCCGCAAGTGGAGGAGAAAGGCAGTCACGTGTTTTGTTCGCCGAGGTTTAAGGGGCAAAACCTTTCTTAGAATTACTGTTGTTATTTAAACTCGAAGACACCCCTTCACCTCTTAAGTTCTAAACACGAACCAAAGTCATCAAACCAGATGAATGGCAGCAGCTATAGCACGTGTCTAATAAAGGACTTCGCCATGCACTGCTTGGTCTCCGTCACTCTTTAATCGGGTTAACACCCGCACCCCGCTGGTCCCGACACCGGACCAGCTGCTCCTCCCGACGCGCCCCGCACGCGCTCTTCCGTCAGTCTTTCCCGCTCCCCCCCGCTCCGCACACCGCTGGCCGACGGTGTGCTGAAGCCCCTGCGGCCACGTGGCTGATGGCGCGGATTCCCCCCGGCCACCCAACGTTGTCCCGCATCTTCACTCCAACAACTGACCCGGAGCCCTTCCGGGCTCCCACCTATATCCCCTTCACCACGTGACCCTGTCTCCTCCCTCAACCATGCCCTTCCGAACCTTCCAGATCTCGCCTCCCCATCGCGCCCTGCTGGCTCCGCCCCTAGGTTCCGCCCCCACTCACCTCGCTTCCGATTGGACCCGAGGTGAGCGGGGACCTTCACATACGCCCCCATACTGGCTCCACCCCCCAATACCCCGGGCCGTATGATTGGCCCAAAGGCCAGCAGCGAACCCTGCTTGCGCTCGCATTACACATGCAAGGGCCAGTTGAGACCAGTCTCAATCTCGCTCCTTCTCAAGGGAGATCTGGCTATAGATAAATACAGATCTGGCTATACATAAGTATTTATGACCGTGTGAATGTGTAGATTGTGTGAATGGACCTTGATGTATTTGGCGTTATTGTCAGTGATGGACATCCTTGATGGAGTGTGGTAGTGGTGATGGTGGTGGCGGTCGTAGTGACGGCAACGGCCGTCGTGGTCACGACGGCAGTGATGGTGGTTATGGTGGTGGTTGCACAGCGTAGCGACGCTCACCTTGATGTAGTTGGCGTTGATGTAGTCCGAGTGAGGGATGTCCTCGACAGACGCAAGCTTCACTCTGGTGTTGTCGACTGCCGGGTGGGGCGACGGCCAACGCAAGACAAACGTCAATCGAGGTTTCTTCGAGGTTTCTTACGTTCACTGATATGTGCCATGCCGAGCCAGAACCAAACCATAATCCACTATCCTCAGCAGACATATGAATCTGGCTCTGGAACGAGCAGAGCCAGGGTCATGGCTTACGACTCAATAATTGCCCGTGACGTTTGTCACTACGCTGCGAGATCACGGCGTCTTTAAATCACCTACACGTGTCTCAACTCGTTCACTGTGCGTACACTAAGCACGCAAGTCGCACTGCATTGTCTCATCTACATGGTCTGGCTTATTGCGTGTGAAGTCAGTAGCATGGCTAGGCATCTGTAGTGGAAAAAACTCAACCCTCACTCAGGGGACAATGTCAGCAGAATGACACTCACACGGGAGGATGTTGGTGTAGCGGTTCTTGGTTCGGTTTTCAGCCAGTGTCGCCGCTTCCATCGCTTGACCCTTGCCAACGCTGCTGAGCTCCTGACATGTGTGAAAAATTGACCAGAATTGGTGAAATTGGGTGCTCAAACGGCTCAGCATCTCAAAGCACCTTACATCACATCTCAACCACTCCAATGCCCTGCTGCAGTCTAGCCAAAGGATCCCTGGTAGCAGCTCTCTGTACAGTACAACACAAAAACAGGACCGACTTGCCAAAGGGGCGTTAGTCTCCCAGTGAGAGGCAAGTTGCTATGCGGTGTTGCCAACTAAGTTGCGAGTAACTTATCAAATGTGGCAAATTGGGACCGTGATGCCAGCCCACATGGCCTTGTCTTTCTACCAACCTGACCAGATTATAAAGGGTGAGTCCAGTTTATTTTATTTTGTTGCACCAGGTGAAAGGTCAAGAGACCAGGATGAAATTTCTATTTAAAGCTTTCGTGACTGCAGGGATTCATCTTCTTGGTTCTTTCGGTAAAGTCACGTAGAAGGGAAGTAATAAAATAATAAAAATAAAACTTCCCTTCTACGTGACTTTACCGAAAGAACCAAGAAGACCAGGATGAGTCTCAGATGCAACAGTGAGCCGGGTCACCAAAATGATCAAAGCAAAAAATATAAAAGTCAAGTATTGTGGTTAATGCAGACATGATTCCTCGTTAAAGGTTTTGTTGCCAGAAAAAAGGGGAAAACCTATTCTCATATGTTGGTACTGGCAAAGGAGGTCCCATGAAAGTTTCGATTTTCAATCCTTATGTTTAAAAAAAATTCATAAGAAGTTTGAAAATGAGAATCGAGCCAGATCAGGAAATATTTTCTTTTTGTTATACTTGCAGAGTGGTTATGGACAAAGTGCAGTGACATGGAGCTGTAGTAGAGGTGGGGTTCCAAAAGGCAACACGTTGTTATTACATTCATGTGAAATTCCGGCTTACACGGACACAAAGAAGGTAGCGGCGGTGGATTATGGCGGGACTTCTCCATGCCCAGTGGTAGACATGTTGTGACGTGTCAATTCACTGGCTAAAGTAGGTTTTTACCATCGCGACACAAGCGTCGAATCCTGCAAATCACTTATTTCCGATTGGTATATGTCGCAGGGGGGATGATGGATGACGGTCATAGCATAAAAACAAAGAGGTAGACAAGGAATAGAAAAACGCCTGAGATCGACCAATGAAATTATTTTGTGTACAGGCCTCTGGATGGTTTGTTACATTGCAGGATCGTGCGGCACCCTGGAGAGAATTTTATCCACCAGTGGACTAACAATGGCTGATCACAATGTGTCGCATGCGGGACTTGTTTGGCAATACTTCACCACGCTGGTCAACGCGGGTTCGTAAAGTAGGTGGCCCACTAACCTGGTATTCCTCGGAAAATAAATACCCAGAGTCGGCCTCGCGCTTCTTATAATATTCCGGAAACCTGGAAAATGAGCAATCAACGAGTTTGTTGTAATAAAAGCAACCGATAAAAAACGTTCAATGTTACTCATTAAGAATATCGAATATCTAATCTGTACAATACGCAAGACTTTTAGGGGGCAATTAATTAAGTGTGGGGCCCCTGTGCACGTACATGCGTTATGTAAAGAAAGTATAGTTTTAATGTGCTCGCTATCAGCACTGGACATTACAATTGTCACAATATATTGACCTCTATTTATTACATTAGTATTATTTTTATGATTGGTTATGCAGGAAAGACTCGCTGAGTCTTAACTATTTCAGGAGGGTCCTGTCAAGGTTTTTGCAGCAGAGGAGTTAAGCGCTATGCCCTTCCCGAGTAAATACATTTGCAGTGTAATTTTGAACTCTGGACCATGATACCGACAAACAATGTTATACTTTTCTTCAAATTATGCCACAGGATCTTTAATATTCATTTTTAAGAAAACGGATTGTATTTTATGCTAATACACCCGCAGCATTAACCAGGACGGTCTGCTAGATTTTAACCGTAAACCTGTGCAACAAGCTGGGAACACACTACCGCTCGATCACGCCACCACTCAGACACACTCAGACTTACTTGCTAAAAGGCACTGGAGTTCTTTTCCTATAATCACACAGATGCAAGAACAACGTTCAAAAATCAGCAAACAAGATCAACAAAATTCAGTTTGTGACGACGCATCGATGCAACCATTAACGTGTTTATGTTCATGATCAGGGCTTAATTTCTCACTGAACATGTTCTGGTTCACTATCAGACCGGAGTGACCAGATTACTAGTAGCAGACGGCCATAGCGAGAGGAATACTGAATGTGGTGTGCTGGGTGCGGCATATCCTCCGGCTAACTGCTCGTCTAAAGTAGGTGGCACGTAACTGGTAAGCCAAACTTTGCTTTCCATAGTAGCTCATAGTGTAGCAGGCTGCTCCCCTTCGCGAGTATGGGAACGTTTCTGTGTGCACACAACCGCACGGGCAGGGCGAAATGCTACCGATTAAACTATTTTTTCTATTTTACCAAGTAAGGCCCCACTGAACTATACAGCACTTTTTCAGAAGCGACTTGGCCACAAATGATCACTCAACCCAGTGGCTTGTCAAGTGGAAATTTACAGCAGCCAAAATACTCTTAAACGCATGTTTCTAAATGTGGAGGGAAAAACTGGAGGACCCAGGGAAAAATCCACATAACCACGGGGAGAACACGCAAAAAATCTAAATAAACAGGCGTCAGGGTCGGAATCGATCCCACGACCTCCTGTGTACCAGGCCAGGTAGTTAACATCTCTCCACCATGGCAAGATGTCGACTCGAGAAAGCGTCTTCCTCTTTACCCCTATTCCAGTGGCACATCCGAGTCGAGCCAGCATGAAACCATCACGGTTAGGGTGGTTTTCCATTGGCCATTTGCCAAGCCGAGTCAGACCTAAACCTTGGCTTCACAAGACATCCGCATTTAGCTCAGGGCCAAGCGGGATCAGCGGCGGGGTGTTCATTATGCGTGACGTCAGTCAGTACAGCTCAACACAGCTTCACCACACCCTTCCCAGCACAAACCGGAGCAGGGTGCAGAGGTTGCAAGCTCAGAGGTCACTAACACGGGGGTCACATGCTTGCATGTGACGTCAGCGTCAGTGGAATAAACAACCTGGTGTCTCCCGAGCTGCTCCGGGATGTCTCAGCACGTGGTTGTGCCAATTGCAAATGGTGGTAATTGTGCCGTGCGTGTTTTGGCCGTGTCTGCATTACCTCATTGAAGTTGGGTTATTTGAGGAAACTCTTTCGGGTACGCGTTTCCTAAAGGAACGCAGAAATGGACAACGATGTCAATGATTTAAAGCTTTCGTGACTGCAGGGATTAATATTCTTGGTTCTTTCGGTAATGTCACGTAGAAGGGAAACAAAAACTATATATAAACAATATTGTATTGTTTCCCTTCTACGTGACTTTACCGAAAGAACCAAGAATATTATGTCAATGATGTTGTTTTAACCCTCGGATGCACCACGTCCTTTGTGGTGTACTGCTACGATTCGTTGGCATTTCAACCGCGGTGCACGCAGCTCTCTCCCTCGGGTATCACATATTTAAGGAGCATAAACCACACAAACTCCGGTCATCCTCGCAGCAGTGGCGGCTTTTGGCTGGCCATCGAACAAAGACGGTCACCGCATTGCGCGCTTCCAGATGCGCTTCTGGAACGCTCTGCATTCCGATATTCGGAAGCCGCTGGAGCTGTGCACTTTTAAATCTGGATTTAAAACTCAATTAATTAGAACTGCTTGCATGTTTAATGTGTTGCCCTTCCCCTTGCACCCACGATGAGCACGGCTGGCTATGTAGAGTTCCAAAAAAAGTTCAACATACATACACATATGTGGCGGCCTAGCAGTGGACAATGTGACTACTATTGCAGAAGCATTATGCAAGGTGGTGGTGGTGGCTGGAGGAATCTGTGTGAACTGTAATGGACATGATGAGAATGTTGCGTATAAATTACAAAAATATTGTTACAATATTTCAACTCAACTAAATGTTGTGATACTTTTAATAATCCATACGTGAGAGAGTTCAGCACAAGGGGCCTTCGCCATCATCGTCCTCCTACATCGTGAGTTACAAATCATCGATTACCAACAAAATACAAATAGGCAATGCACAATACCATATCGGTACCTCTGCATAAACATTACGGTATTTCAGCCACACAGCCTTCTGGGAGTACATACAATTCAGCAGCATCGGATCAACACAAGCAAACTGATTGCATCATGCATTTCCAAAAGGCTGTGTGGCTGGTGGGATGTGCAAAAGAAACGTAACGTTTTATGCGGAGGGACAGATATGGGATCGGGACATATTGTCCGCTCATTATTTTTTTTGCTTATATCCTCCACGATGACGTGCATTATGAGAGTATCATGCATGACTAACAATTCAACGTATTTAATAATGACAATTAATAGACAAATAACATACCGTATATGCTACGAATTAGAATAACATAAAAAACTGTAAATTTTCATCAATGGTCCTCTAACTATCTGAGACACTGTTCCAGTACCCAACCAGGCTGCTATTATGATTTAATTTAAAACACCGTGAGCCACCAACTGAATTCCGTGAGGAAAATGTTTGCAATTTAAAAGCAGTACTTGTACACTATCGATCTGGGTGAGCGTACAGAATGTCAATTTTCTATCTATTAAAGTGCAGGGCCATTACCTTCGTTGATAGAACAGGAATCCACTGACAGCACAAGCAACCGCTACAATCATTGCAGTCGTCAGGCAAGAAATCAGAATGACAGGTGGGCCTGCAAAACACAGACCGCATAACCATTTGCAAAGCGGTTTCAAACAAACACTTTACATTCTACAGCAGTGTTTCTTAAACTTGTTTTGGCCCGCAGACCACTCAGCTGATGCAAATGTTTCCAAGGACCAGCCAGCCCCCCCACCCTGGTGAGAAAATGCATTTACTTATCTCTAAATACCAGTAATACAAAATTATTCATATTATAGAAACATTAAAAAATGTATGCAGCTCGAAGATTGTTTTTCTTAACGATTAGACGTTTGAGTTAGGGTAGTTTTAATTAGGGTAGTTTACCCAACCCAACTTCATTTTTAAATTAAATATCATAAGTAAAATATGAATATGTCCAAAAGAAAAGGTATAAACATAGTCATTATTTCCAGATCAACCTGCATTTTCGTCACAGCCCCGTGGACCACTTGGAGGACCGTCACGGACTACTTTTGAGAACCACTAATCTACAGAAATGTTTTTTTTTATCTTTAATGATATGAGATGTACGGATATGCGTACATATTAGAACATGGCCACTGGAAAACAGGATGGTACAAAAAGTGGCGATGAAATATCATCTTTGCTTGAAACACCATAAACTCACATGTTTTCACGTAATTGTCGACACCTGGAAAACATAAATTCTGGCAGCATGCCTCTACTGACACATTGTACGTAGTGCTGTAGGCCAATGCACCGGTGAAATGGGCATTTTCACTTGAGTTAAAACTGCCTTTCCATTGAACCGATGCATCTTTTGATAAGGTCACGTTGAAGAATTCGACATTTCCTTCGGGTTTTTCCCACTCTATTTTGATGCGATTGTAATTCTTTACTGTTCGTGTGACACTCCCCACTTGGTTTGGATCTGTTGACACACAGACGTGGAATAAAAAACAAAACACTTTACTGTTAGGAGAGAAAATGGCAGGGTGGTTACTAATGCAGAGCCCTCTCGGACTGGAAAAGTTTTAAGTTCAAATCCCGGTCATGGCTCTACGCAGCCCATTACCATATTTTCGTGGCTGATACAAACAAACACCACTGTGTGATTGTGAACAGTGGTCGTCCTATGGATAGACTGGCCCCCACTATAAGAACGTGGAATTTCCACGTCTGGGTTAGTGCCACCATTGGAGAAGCACCACTGAATCCCAGAGGTCATGTGCAGCGCCATGCCACAGCGTTGCATTTTCCAATGCACTCCCGACAAAGATTGTTGTTTGGCTGGTATCAGGGCCAAACTAGTACTCAAGTTGTCGAAAAGTCCATTGAAAAGTTACATTTTGCAATCCCCCAAAACTGTCAGGGAAGCTCCTTGTACAAGTTACAACAAGGATTATATTTCGATTTAAAGCTTCCGTGACTGCAGGGATTCATATTCTTGGTTCTACCGAAAGAACCGAAAGAACCAAGAATAATAACAAGCATTATGGTATATCATCTGTGGGCAAGGTCAAATGCGAACATAAAGAGGTACAGGAAGACCGAGCTGTGAGACATCTGAATTTCAGGTAAGCTCATAAACCCTAAAATGCCCTCTTAGAGGGGTTTTCTCAAGCTCCCTCCAGTGGGGACCCCTTCCTCCAGCAGTGGTGTAAGAAAGCAATTGCAGGGCTGCGCCTTTACCTTAAATATGTTGGCCTGCAATTCCAAATGGTTGTTACACTCATTCTTTTGTATATACACACACGCGAGTCGCAAACAAATGTCATCATCAGAAATTATAGCATTGCCAATATTAATAACAGACATGTTGTTTTGCGTGGATATTAACGCGACCACTTATCTTATCCGCAACACTTACATGTGACCTGTGCCGTTGGCTCGAGAGTATTTTTACAAAATGAACTGGACGTGGTAACCGAG
Organism: Entosphenus tridentatus; assembly: GCA_014621495.2. Classification (NCBI taxonomy): domain Eukaryota; kingdom Metazoa; phylum Chordata; class Hyperoartia; order Petromyzontiformes; family Petromyzontidae; genus Entosphenus; species Entosphenus tridentatus. Next base: position 13,866,212 of record CM025607.2, on the reverse strand, counting down.
ACATGGTATTTGGTGCATGGCTGCAATTTTTCGAAAGAGCACTCCGTTTGGTCGGGATTTAGATGTTCTATTAAATCTAGAGATGTGTCACCGTTGGTCAGTAACACGGTATAATTATCTACATTGCCAGAAGCCTTGACAAAGCTCACTGACAAGCTCTTATTGAGATCTGGATTGAGATTCAAACCTGTAACCAAGTTAGGATCTGAAAAAAAGAAGACCACACAAAAACAAGCGTGTTACAACCTTGACAGCAGTTGACTTCATTCGCACGAGCGAGCCTTGCTCTTCTTTCGTACGGCGTGTAGCAGCAATACGCAAATCGTTTTTGGAAAAGCCAGTGAAGTTATAAATCAATGGGGGGTTTTTTTTTGCCATTCATCGGCATCGGCGATGAGCTGACAAACACTGCTTTGCTGCCGCCGTTCTGTGGTCTCAACGGGCGGCAGAGGACCCACGCGTCGCATCGTTTGTTCTGCTCCACAGTCGCAGGTGGAACTCTCTGATAGCCTCCACACAGGGCAACAGCATCACAACTGCGGCACTCGCAATTGGGCAGTGTTGAATCGTCATTTGCAACTGATGTTCGCGATACAAGCGGTGAGTGCCGTATACAAATAATTATGACTGACTGCACATTATATACAATGGAGGATAGAGCAGTGGTGCGGTGGTTAGCGTACTGTGCAATGAACCCAGAGACCTGAGTTTGCTTCACGACCACGGCTAGCATCAGTGATGATATCTGAACCGGTCCTTGATTGCCCCTTCACTAATCTGCACTGACCAGCATGGTGAAGTATGGTCAAATAACCCCCATGACTGACATGGCATGGGGAGAACCTGCATCTAATAATGGATTGACAAAGTCTCATGAATGGTATTATAAGATGAAAAGTATATGCTAACGCTATATTTAGGTTAATACACGATAACAGCTCTTAAACTTTAAAATAGTACAGTAGACTATCGATTATCCGCATGTGGTTTAACTGATCCGAGGACTAACTGCGCACCTGAGATTTTGACGTAAAATAATTACTCTGATTTTCCCTTAAGCCCATATTAATAATCTTAAAACAGTTATACATTGTTATTTAAAAAAATGTTTATTACAAGCCACGTGCTTAAACTGTGCTCCAGTTAATGCGAAACCCAAACAATAGCCCTCTACAGTACAGTAGTTGCATATCGTTACAAAAGTGGGTGGCGTTCGATTGGTTATTGGCATGGCTCTGCTGTCCACTCAGTGGGCAGAATCTTCTGCACGGGAGCAGGAAAGTGTTATCACTGAGCACGCGCATTGATCGGTTGAATCTTTGCTACACATTTTTGCTTTGCTCATTAACAAACTCAATGTTCTTAACTTAAACATAATTTATGCGTATATTAGTGGATTTTGGCATCGACATCTGCGGAAAATTTATATTTTTGGATTATCCGCGATTTTGAGTTATCTGCGGCCGTCCTCCCCATCATTAGCCGAGATAATCGAGAGCCTCCCGTGGTTTGCTTGTGAGGAAATGCACCTCCTAGGTGTGTAGATAATAAGGTCACTGAAAAGGAACTCTGAATATAGTTCTGCAATAGCTCCTTCCATAGCCCATTCTCTAAAAACGGGGTGGTGCACTGTTCACTCCGAGAGTTCTTTATGCTGACACCACAATTGGGGATAGCATTGGGGAGAGACATATTAAGAAAAAAGAGCCCTAAACTTCCCCTAACTTGGGTCCATGGTCTTGACTGTATCCATTCGGCGTGTAATGATTCCCAGTCTGAGCGATTTGATAATTTTTCAGAGTTCATACAACAGCATTAAAATTGGCAAACATGACATAAATTCGGAATGCGTGTGCAGTCACTCTCTGCGAGTGTCACGGGACTTACTTGTGCACATATCTTTGCTTTCCTGAATGCCCTTGCAATCTCCACCAATGGTTGTGACAGTAACCTGGTACAGTCTGCCTGCCTCCAGCTTCGAGAATGTGTGTGATGTTTCGTTCGCCATGAGAGATACATTTCCAACAATGAGCTCATTTTTAAGTTCCTTCAGCTCAACAGTGTAACTGGCTGTTTTGCACGTGGTCTGATGAAATGTAACCGTTAGGCTGTCGTTGGTATTATTATTTTCAAAAGTCAAATCTTCAACAGCGGCAGGATCTGCAAAGACAACACGAAAATTGCACGCATGACAAGCAGAAGTGCAGCTTGCGGGAAGACAAAAACGGCGTGGGGCACAATGCAAATGGGAATGTGCGGAGTAAAGGGGTAGGATTTGTATGAACCGAGAAGCCACCCAGTACCCCCATAAGACGTACCTGTACACGCTGTTTCAGTCACTTCCTTGCTGTACAATTCTTCACTTAATGTTTTTATACGGACCTCATATATCTTGCAAGAATCTAGTTCAGTAAATAAGTGGTCAGTGATGTCTTTTGATAGATTTACTGGCCTAACCACAGATACATTGGTTGTGTCCACCAGTTGAACTGTGTAATGAGTCACATCCCCCTTGGCCTTAGTGAAGTTCACCGTCAGGCTGTTGGTGGTGCCCTTATTTTCAAGAGTCAGATTTTCAACAGCTGCAGGAACTGCAACATGAAACACGCACACAAGCACAAGAGATAAATAGAATGGTGGTGGCCTGGAAGGGTCATCTATATTACAAGGTGTGGACAGGCTGGGTGATGCCCTGTTACAGCGCTCCATTAGCAATATGAAAGCTGCACATTCATTACTTTGTTTGGGATCGACTCAGAACATCATCCATGAGGGGTCCATAAAAATGCATTCCACTTTGTAGAAAGTCAACTGTGGTTATCCTGTGGAGATGGTGCCTACCACGATCATGGACAATGAATGGCCACTGATGGTAAGGAGCACTGCACCAATGTTAAATTGAACAGTGATACACTGAAGCTGGCACTGACATAGAATCATAGATTAACTGTTGAAGGTGACGACAGTTGGCAAAGTGATGCATTTGTCTTTAATGACAATGTTATAATTTTGTAGGTGTGTAGACTCACGTGTGCGCATTTCAGCAGCCACTTCAGTGCTCTTACAGTCTCCACTCACTGTGGTGACATTGACTTGGTAACGCCGGCCCGGGACTAGATCATTAAAGGTGTCCTCAGTGGTGTCTTTTGATAGATTTCCTGATCTGACCACAGATCCATTGGTTGTGTCCACCAGTTCAACTGTGTAATCAGTCACATCCCCTGTGGCGCTGGTGAAGTTCACAGTCAGGTTGGTTGTGGTGCCATTATTTTCAAGAGTCAGATTTTCAACGATTTTAGGAACTGCAACATAAAGACACGCACACGAGGTAAACAATGGTGGTGCCTGTTCAGCAGCACTTTAGCAGAGGCTTCACCTTCCCCAGTCAGAATGTTGCAGATTTAAGTCTTGCACAGGGAACAGCCCATTGTTGATTGAGAATACATTCGTATGAATTCTTCTTCTTGTTTTCTTTACTTAAAAAAAAAAGTGCGATGACTTTTTTCGTGTGCAGACTTACCTGTGCACATTTCAGCAGTCACTGGAGGGCTGGTACAATTTCCACTCTCTGTGGTGACATGGACTTTGTAACGCCGGCCCGGGATCAGATCATCAAAGATGGACACAGTTGTGTTGTTTGGAAGATTTTCTGACTTGACCACCGATTCATTGGTTGTGTCCATCAGTTCAACTGGGTATTGAGTCACATCCCCAGTGGCGCTGGTGAAGTTCACTGTCAGGCTGTTGGTGGTGCCGTAATTTTCAAGAGAAACACTTTGAACGGTTTCAGGAACTGCAACATAAAGACATGCACATGAGATAAACAATGGTGGTGCCTTGACTTAAAGCTTTCATGACTGCAGGAATTCATACTCTTTGGGTCTTTCGGTAAAGTCACGTAGATAGAAAAAAAAAATCACGACGTTTCGATCGCAACGCAAGCGGAAAAAAAATACAGCAGGCGAATTGCTGAGACAGAAGAAATATAGCGTAAGAACTGCTGCAGCAAGAGGTTATATAGCAACCCAAGGGTGGGCGGGGCCAGAGATGGAATTTGCATGTAAATGTAAGATCAGAGAGCCTGATATACCTCGGCCATTGTATTGCTAGAAATGAGCATTTCAATCTGTTAATGTAACCCCATGACTGCAGTGCTGAAGAAGCCATTGTATTGCTCGAGATTGCTCTCGTTGTTTAATAGGCTGAATGTCTCACTGGCACGACCACCGTTGCGGTGGTTCTTTTGCGTCGACATGCTGGTCTCTCACAGTGCAGCGTCCAACGCCGCAGCTTTTGTTGCCCACGTGGTGGCGTTGTGCCCGATTCTCTGACACCGACATGCAAATCTTGTCATTAACACAGCCGCTGCTGTGGGAGCCGTCTCACATTGACATGCTAATCTCTAATCTCGAGCAAATACAATGGCTTCTTCAGCACTGCAGTCATGGGGTTACATTAACAGATTGACATTCTCATCTCTAGTAATACCATGGCCGAGGTATATCTGGCTCTCTGATCTTACATTTACATGCAAATTCCATCTCTAGCTCCGCCCACTTACCCTTGGGTTGCACTTTCACCTCTTACTGCAGCAGTTCTTATGCTATATACCTTCTGCCTCAGTAGTTCGCCTGCTGTATTTTTTCACCTGAAGACGATTGCATGTGTTGCGATCGAAACGTCGTCATTTTTTAAAATTATTTTTCTATCTACGTGACTTTACCGAAAGACCCAAAGAGAATGATGGTGCCTGCTCAGTGGCACTTTGGTAGAGGACTAACCTTCCTCAAGCAGAATTCTGCACATCTAAATCTTGCTCAGGGATCAGCCCATCGCCGATAGAGAATACTTTGATATGAATGATTTGTCTTGTGTTCTTTATTTTTAAAATAGTGCGATGACTTTTTTCGCGTGCAGACTTACCTGTGCACATTTCAACAGTCACTGGGAGGCTGGAACAGTCTCCACTTACTGTGGTCACATTGACCCGGTAAAGACGGCCCGCGGTCAGACCATTAAAGATAGACACAGTTGCGTCGCTTGATAGATTTTCTGACTTGACCACAGATCCATTGGTCGTGTCCACCAGTTGAACTGTGTAATTAGTCACATCCCCAGTGGCGCTGAGGAAGTTTACTGTCAGGCTGTTGGTGGTGCCGTTATTTTCGAGAGTAATACTTTGAACGGTTTCAGGAACTGCAACACAAAGACATGCACGTGAGATAAACAATGGTGGTGCCTGTTCAGTGGCGCTTTGGTAGAGGACTAACCTTCCTCAGTCAGATTTCTGCACATCTAAATCTTGCTCAGGGATCAGCCCATCGTCGATAGAGAATACTTTATATGAATGATTCGTCTTGTGTTCTTTACCTTAAAAAAAGTGCAATGACTTATTTCGTATGCAGATTTACCTGTGCACATTTCATCAGTCACTGGAGGGCTGGAACAGTCTCCACTTACTGTGGTCACATTGACCCGGTAAAGACGGCCCGCGGTCAGACCATTAAAGATGGACACAGTTGTGTTGTTTGGAAGATTTTCTGACTTGACCACCGATTCATTGGTTGTGTCCACCAGTTGAACTGTGTAATTAGTCACATCCCCAGTGGCGCTGAGGAAGTTTACTGTCAGGCTGTTGGTGGTGCCCTCATTTTCAAGAGTCAGATTTTCAACAGTGTGAGGAACTGCAACATAAAACACACACGAGATAAACAATGGTGGTGGCTGTGAAGGGCCATCTTGTTGACAAAAGGGTGGATCAGTTGGTACAGTCCACCCAGTCACAACAGGAAAGCTGAACATTGACAATGTATTCACAGTGTCCAATCAGCCCCTTATCCATTCGGGGTCCGTAAAACAAAGTACTATTTTGCGAGGCACCAACAGTGGTTATCCTAATGAGACCATGGCTCCGACTATGGATCCATGTAATTTCCACCATTGTTTTACGGCAGTCCATTGAAATGAGTGCTCTCCCATAGCTCATTTGAGCAAACTATACGACTATAATAATTGTTTTATTTTACCAAGTTAAGCCCACTGAGCTATTAACACTTTTGCAGAAACGACCTGGCCACAAATGATAGCTCAACGAAGTGGCTTAACACGTGGAAATTTATAGCAGCCAAAAACTCGGAACAAATCTTTTAAAATATGGAGGGAAAAACCGTTAAGCCCGGAGACAAATCCACGCGACCACGGGGAGATCATGCAAACTCCAAATATACAAGCATCAGGGTCGGAATCAAACTCACGACCTCCTGCATACCAGGTGATGGAGATAACATCTCGCCACCATGGTGCCCCAAGCAGATACATCTTACATTTGAACCAAGATATTCTTGAAGATTTTTTCTCAGTTTATGCTTGTGTGTGTGTACAGACTTTTCCGTGCACATATCATAAGCCTATTTAATAGATTTTACAGTGAATTATATGGGATGCAGGAAGCTTGAACTAAGGACCTGCCTTTCGGGCAGGTATATGAATCCTTAATTCATCCTTAAGCATAATGAATTCTTCATACAATCACCGTATATATACATTTCATAGGATGCTGTCATTAAGTTAACAAACACCTTTGGATTGGGAACAGATGGTTTCATCTGCACCGTACACACCCACACACCAGTAGATGAGTGATCATATACTGGAATGTTGGTCAGGACCCCACTGACAGTCGTCATGGAGACACGGTCAAGCTTGCCAGGCTTGAGGCTCTCGATAAGGGCGTCGGTTTTGTTATTCGATAGAATGCTGTTGTTCATGACAGATGCAGTCATAGCATCAAACAGATTAACGTTATAAAAGTCCACATCACCAATGGCCCTGAAGACGTTCACACGCTGGGGAGTTTGAGCTGCCTATATTGGCAACAGTCAATCGGGTAACAGGTACTGGAACTATGAAACAACACAAAGCAAAACAAAACTGAAATGGACAAATTACATTTGACAAACATATACGAGAGAACATAAGCATGTTAACAACAACAACAACGCTGAAACTGTTAAGAAGAATAATAAGTGGGCTTGTGCGGAACGTCTCTAGAAGGGATGTTGGCCGGTGGTCGAGACTTGCGACAGAGTGGCAGCCAAAGGGGTGAAACACAGCAGAAAGGTCGACCACCAAGGAGATGGAGCAACAAGATCAACTCGCGTGACCGAGATGGATTGTGACATCGCATAGACCACGAGGGATGGCGACAGCGTGGACAGGCAATGTATGTTGAACTTCTTTCGCACCGTACGTAGCAAACCGTGCTAAGCGGAGGTGCAGAGGAAGGACAACAAACTAAACACAAAAATCAGTTCTAAAGAAATTGGCTTTCAATTTAGATTTAAAAGTGCAAAGCTCCAATGGCTTCCTAATAGCGTTCCAGACGGCCGCAGAAGCACATCTGAAAACTCGCGATGCAGTGACCCGTCTTTGTTTAATGGATAGCCAAAAGTCGCTTCGAGTATGACTGCAAGTTTACCTGATGGTTTATGCTCCTTGTTGAGATCAGAAAGGTGTTGTGGTTCATTTGTGGCAAGCACTTTGTGTGTAAATGAGTTCGACCTTATAACGTATTAATTCGGCAACTGGAAGCCAGATCTTGCAATATCCATCACGACACATGCCAAATACATTTTGTACACGCTGCATGGCTCGTGTTGATGCGATGACAACATGGGAATGGATCCTGGCAGCGTACCTGTGCACATTTCTTTTTCCACACCGGTGCTGTTTAGGTCTCCACTGACAGTTGTGACTTTTGCTCGATACAGCCTGCCCGCAGTGAGGTCCGTGAAGTTTTTTTCCGTTGTGGAATTTTGGAGAATGTACGCCTGGACAACAGAGCCACTCTGTCCATCCAGGAGATCGACTGCATATGAATCCACATCTCCAATGGCCGATAAGAAGCTCAGGTGGAGGCTGTTTGTGGAGCCATTATTGTCCAATGTTACATTTGAAACAGGAGCAGGAACTGCAAAACACGAACGAGTGCAACGTATGGAGGCGGTATGTTACAAGACAACGTTTATACATTGAAAACGCATGTATTTGTTTATTATGTACGTGTGTTGTTTCGTTTTGCATACATGTAACTATTATGCAAATTTGAACCGGTTTAAACCAGTTTTTATGGGTTAACCTGACCCTCCCTTCCCAAGTTGGACTCCCCTGATTTTCAGTATGCGAGACACATCGTGAAGGCTCTAACCCCTCCAATTAGACCGTCTTTCCAGAGGTGTGACCGGCATCTGGCGGCGATAGCTGTCGAATCTTGCCATTGTGCCTGTCCTTCACAGGTCACCACTGTCACACTGGGAATGGTGTCTTGGGTATGTTCACTATTTTTTCCCCCACTAGAAGGGGAGGGGTGGGAAAAGAAACGCCTGTGGATTCAGGCGTCTCCAGGAGCAGCCCAGAACAGAGTACGTCTGTCAATTCCTCTCCGCTGATCCCCCAAAACGAACGCGCTGTTGTTAAAACACACGCTTCAAATAATGTATCGAGCATGGGAATACCAATCACGAGATTCCCAGAAAACAAATCCCATGTGCAGTGTTAACTGGAAAGGAGATGGATCATGAAAAATTAATTAGAGATTTTTTTTGGGTTAGATCGTATAAATATAAATATGTCGTGAAAACCGCCACCATCCGACACAGCCAATTATTAAGGTTTGTCACGTAAACAAAACATGCCAATTCATTCCTAGTTCAGCACACCAGTGTGTTGGAGAGTAAACCCACAGAATGTACAATTTGATGAAAAATCAACTTTGCTCATTTTTTATTCCATTCTCCTGCCACTCCCCCCCTCCTCCATATTAAAAACTTGTCACACAACAAATGTAAAGTTTTATAGACCAAGGAAGATAAAAAAAAAATTACTACCACTCAATGTAAATAATTTTGTCACGAGGTTAGTTTCACGTTAGCATGGTTGGCTATGTACGGTGTGAAAGAATTTCAACATACATTACTAAGCAATTTTTTTTATTTCACCAGGTAAGGCCCACTAAGCTACATTATATAGCGTTTTTTCAGAATCGATTTGGCCACAAACGATAGCTCAACGAAGTGGCTTCTCATGTGGAAATGTATAGCAGCTAAAATACTTTAAACGCATATTTATAAATGTGGAGGGAAAAACCAGAGGACCTGGAGAAAAATCCACGTGACCACGGGGAGAGAGACACCGCAAACTCCAAGTATACATCAGGCGTTAGGGTCGGGATCGAAACCACGACCTCCTGCATACCAGGCGAGGTAGTTAACATCTCGCCACCGTGGCACCCCATGTACATACATACGCCATGCTAAAACTAGGCATCCCTTTTGCACAACTGTAACATCTTACTTGTCCGTGTAATGCTGTTCCACCTGATGACTGTTTGCCGCCAGATGGTGACCGTGTAGCCGGCTCCGGGGATGAGGTTGGTCAAGTTCGCTAGGTAGAGATTACTCGGCGTGACGCAAGTGCTCGATACAGTTCCCCCACGAGAGTCATTCGCTGCACCAGAAGAGTTGGTGGCGTAGGTGACGTTGTTGCGGCTCTCATTACACGCGGCTCCGTCCCTCCACGTCAATTCCACGGTCGTCTCACTCGCAGTAACATTAACATCCAGGGGGGGCTCAGGTGTGGTGGTGGCGGTGACTGTTGGGTTAGTAGTAGTCTGTCCGAACCCGCCCTGTATGGAAACAATCAAAAGCAAAATTTTATATTTAGCTAAATATATCATCACAAGCACGGTCTTAGGCACATTGCAGATGTACAACGTGGTTCAAGATGTCTCGAGACTCCAAAATCAATTGACCCGTAAAATGTTTGTCTCCCTTCGTATATTCATTTGTGTGTTAAAAAACCTTACTTATAAAAAACAAATGTGGAGAATTAAATTGGGGTCACAAGACATCTGGACCAAACCGCGTACTGTGTGGTCCATATGGGTGGCACCAATGTCCTTTCCACAGTGTACATCCAACATTTGCACGTAAAAACATTTGTCAATAATAGTGGCAAGACGAGGTCACCGGCAATGTCAATAACACCATTAATCATATGATGAATGCAATCAGCGTTGAATTTTTTTGTTTGCTTGGTTCATCACATTTTTCCAAGCACAACCCATCTGTGAAACTCGCGAGCCCCTGGCCGCCTCCTTTTCCCTGCCATTTCTCTGAAGTTCAGCCCGGCCCAGATCTCTCGTGAGGCCAAACCACCGGCCGAGATTCCGTGAAGCGTGCAAGAAATGGGGGGGGCAATGGACTTTGATAGAGTCACAAAGGGGCTCATTAAAGCCCAGTATTGAAACTACTTAAATGGCTGACGGATGTCCATGGGTGTCGTGGGTGTTGATGGCGAGCGCCGGTTGGGTCGGATCTCCCGGCCGTGGCAGTTGAAGCAATGGGGGGCACGCGTGGCCTAAGTCTCTGTCCACCCAGCGAGTACGCAGTCCACACTGTAACGAGTTACGTTGCAGTTGGTCGATCGGGAGTGTTCCGTGTGGTGGAGTGAAGTGTTAGTCCAGTGATGCTCTCCAAATATACGGGGGCGCCCCCGCGGTGGCGAGATGTTAACTCCCTCGCCTGGTGTACAGGTGGTCGTGGCTTCGATCCCGACCCTGGCGCCTGCTGTATATTTGGGGTTTGCGGTGTCTCTCTCTCCCCACCCCGTGGTCGCGTGGATTTTTCTCCGGCTCCTCCGGTTTATTCCCTCCACATTTAGAATCAACATCACCGCGCGTTTAAGAGTATTTGGGGGCTATAATAGACATTTTTGGGCTAGATCGCGTAAATATATAAACGTGTCGTTAAAACCCGCCACCACCCGACACAGCCAACTAGTAAGGGTTGTCACGTAAATAGAACGTGGCCAATTCGTCACTGGTACAGCACGAGTGTATAGTGTAGTGTATTGTAGTGTATAGTGTAGTATACTAGTACAGCACACCGGTGTGTTGGAGAGCCAAGCCACAACATTTACAAACCGAGTACGACGTTTCGCCAGTAATTACTACTAGTTACTGGCGAAACGTTCTGTTCAAGTTGGCTGTGTCGGGTGGTGGCGAGTTTTAACGACACATTTATATATTTACGCGATCTAACCCAAAAACCTCTATTATGGATGATATTGGTCACGAAAGCCTACGTGTTAAACTATTTGGGGGCTGCGATACATTTCCACACGATAATACACTTTGTTGAGCAATCATGTGTGGCCAGATCGCTTCTAAAAAAAGAGCTACTGTATATAGCTCAGTGGGCCTTAATTGGCAAAATAAAAAAATGTTTTTTAAAATCTCTGTCAAGACATCTTGCTCCTTCGAGTGGAGGCCCTTCTGCTAGCAGCGGCTTGAGAAAGCAATTGTTGTGTGATGTCGACAAACGGTGAATCCAACCGATCGGGTTTCGAGTTAATTTTGTCTAAGCAGGTGAGAACTCAAGCAATCAAATGCCCCGAACTGAACGTGTGAATCAATCGTGGACACCGCGCTGCCTCCACATTTTAATTAGAGAGACAGCAGCGCAGAGGGTCCGGAGTAGGCACCAGGATGCAAATACTATTTTGATTTGAACATTGACCAGGAAATGAGCGTCAATGTGTAAACAGTGTCGACGGGGCTTCTTTCCTAAGAATCATTCTGTAACGATGAACTCAAATGCGAAAACGGGGCTCGAATGTAAAAAAAAAACCCAACAGCCTTGAGCCAGTGATGGAAGTTCCTCATTTCTGTGGCAGAGCTGAGTCTGGCTGTATATATGTATGTACAGCGTGGTCCACGTGTCTTGCGACCCGACAATTCATTGACCGCTTTAAACTATTGTCATTGTAGTGCGTATTTAATGTGGCGCTGCACTCTGATGTTGTAAGAGTGTTGTTATAACAATTAGTGTTGTTATAACAACTCTATATTTATTTAAAGTTGCGCACTTTGATGTGACGTCACATTTCTCAAACCCCTCGTCACACATCGTCACAAAAATCTCCCCCCCCCCCCCCCCCAGATGCGTGACGTTATCTATGGACGGCCCCTTACATCGAGTTGAGTGAGACATTGGTTTAGGAGCGAGAGTTTCATGATTTGAAAATAAAATTTCAGACAACTTTTAAGATTATTATGACCACCTTTTTTAAACCGATGACAGCCTGAGTCTCAAGTCTCAAGACTTTTTCAGGAGGGTCCTGCCAAGTTTTCAGAATAGGGTGCAAAGTTGCTGATGCGTGTCATTCCATCTGAGTTATTTGCAGCATTGGGATGAGTGGCTAATACCAGTTACACTGTATGCGGTTATTTTTTGCGATGATTGGAAAACGGAGAACCCGGAAGAAACCCATTCAGAGCAGGGGGAGTAAATACACACTCCACTCAGTCATCTTCTTGGTTCTTTCGGTAAAGTCACGTAGAAGGGAAATAATAAAATAATAAAAATAAAACATAATAAAATTATTCTCACGACGTTTCGGCCACAACGCAAGCAACCGTCTTCCCGACAGACCTGGGCTTCACCTGAGGTCGGCTGCTTGCGTTGTGGCCGAAACGTCGTGAGAATTATTTTCTAATGTATTATTTTTATTATTTTATTATTTCCCTTCTACGTGACTTTACCGAAAGAACCAAGAAGATGAATCCCTGCAGTCACGAAAGCTTTAAATCGAAATTTAAATCCACTCAGGCACTCACGTCAGTAATCGAACCCAGGGCCGTCTTGCTGAGCCACCTTTACGCCTAAAGTTGTGGGTAATCATTCATCTAACCAGGAAGTGTGTTTTCGTTACTTGAGCACACTGTCAATCAATTAGGTCTGCAATTAAGATTAAACAATGTATTAATCTTTCTTGATAACGATGCTTGTGAAATGTCGTGTGCCCTGGGTTCTAGGATAAAACGACTCTTTCACCCGGGCTGGGACGGTTGGTGATGATGCAGCGACGTGCTTTATGTACAATCATTGACGTATTACATAAATAAAACATATTTTTTCTGACTTTCTAAAACAGATCAATCACCTTCAAAATTACAACCCTGTATTTATTTCAATGTTGTGACGTCGCCTTATTTATAGAACTGCCAAATGATGGTGCAGTCAGTTTCGTGTACATGCGTCACACCACTTGCCTACGCGTTTGACGTGCATTCGTGCACTGCAAACGTGCAGCCCTTTCAATCCGCTGCGGGTCGAGGGCCTCCCTCCATTGCCACGTGGCTCGTAGGGGTTGCGAGGAGTTTAAATCCGAAACTCATCCCTCGTGATTCTAGATTAGAAGTTTTCGTGACTGCAAGGATCTTTGGTTCTTTCGGTAAAGTCACGTAGGTAAAGATGTTTTTTTAAGTAAAAATGAATAGATTAAATCACGACGTTTCGATTGCAACACAAGCATTCATCATCAGGTGTGACAACCACAGCAATATATTTTACTGAAGTAAACCACAGCAATACATTTTACTTCAGTAAAAGTTATTGCTGTGGTTGTCACACCTGATGATGATTGCTTTTGTTGCAATCGAAACGTCGTAATTTAATTGATTTATTGTAACTTTTTTATGTCTTTACCTACGTGACTTTACCGAAAGAACCAAAGAGTATCATCCCTCGTCGATCGGTACCAGGCTCTGAGCCAGTCATCTGCTCTCGGATCAATCCCCTTGCCGTGTGGGGGTTCTAAGGGATTATTTGACCATTCTTCACCACGCAGGCCTCTAAGAGGTGGTTAAGGTGGGGGAGCCTCGATGTGGAATCATAGAATCACAGTTATAATACTGGTAGGAACCTCCTGGTTACACCTGCCCACAGGGGATTATTGTGTCCGTCCGTCGTGCAGGGAGGGGCTGGGTGGGGAGGGAGGGGCTGGCTGGGGAGGGGAGGGTGGGGAGGGGCTGGGTGGAGAGGGTGGGGCTGGGTGGGGAGGGGAGGGTGGGGAGGGGCTGGGTGAGGAGGGTGGGGAGGGGCTGGGTGGGGAGGGTGGGGCTGTGTGGGGGGTGGGAGGGGTGGGGCTGGGTGGGGAGGAGCTGGTCACCCGGTGGTGCCCTTATAAAACTCAACGTTTCACCTACTCACGCCGGCTTGTGCCCGCCCTCACAGTCGGGCATATTTTGGGAATACACCACGCCGCCGTTGACCCTGGCCATTGACCGAGCAACCCAACGTTCCTACCAGCTCCCTCCGCAGGAATGTGTTACTGTATTTTGCTTCGCTACCTGGACTCAATGACCAGTTCAAAGTCGCCTCACTTTATTGTGGTTTAGGTGCCCAGTTTCAAAGGTTAAATATGATGAAGATATGCCTCGTGAATTCCGCAGTCTACAACAGTATGAACAATGAATCCTTCTTTGCACAAAGTGGTACTAATGTTATCCACCCTGCAGAGATAACAGCCCCAGTCGATCTCTGACCACGATTGGAACTTATAACCCTCTGCTCGTGGGTCAACTGCTCTGCGACACCGCCACAGTATCAGACCATTAGCCCGTTGTGTAACACACCTCAAGTGAAATATACCGCGATGGACAATGGCTTAAAAATAGGAGCTCGGGATTGCATTTAGGTTGTTTGTAAAGTTGACCCCAGGGCTTCATTTCAAGTGGGTCTGTCTGGATCAGGCACCCGCGAAATATTTTCCTGCGCCCGGCACATCACACCCAGTATACCGCTCGTTATGGTTGTGCGGCTGCTTCGCACGTGCCACTGACCTGATATAATCCATTCGACCAGCGACCCGGAAAATATTCAGCGAGGAAATTACGCCCTGAACCAGGCCTTACATGAAAAAATGTACAAAGTATTTTTATTGCTTAGGCCTGTAAAACTTTGCCATCTGGTAAGCCAAATTCTGGTTTCACGCGTAATTAAATGCTAAATATCTGCAGTGAGAAGTGCGTTTATGCTGTAAACAGCTCATGCAGAATAACAATTTGTTAAGAGTTCAAGGTGCGGCCCGGCAATTGCTTTACTGCTGACGGAAGGGCTTCTACGAGAGCAAACTCGAGAGGGAATTTCACCTACTCTTCCATGCTGATCAGACGTGCGGTGAAGTCAATGGCTGGGGAGGCACTGGCTAGTGTCAGAGCCAGATTCACACACTGAGGGGGGCGTGGCCTCACGGAGGGGGGCGTGTTAGACACGTCCCCCTTAGTGAGGCAGATGTGATAGCTGCCTCCCCTGGTGCTTTTTCATTGCAGTTGCATGACGAGACCAGCGAGCCTAAATATCTTTATACACATACGTGAAATAAGTTACCTGGAGTATGGAAGGCGAGGACATGAAATGAAGGGGTCTACAAACATGACATTGGTGACATACTGAGATAGTAACAGGCACGCGCTTATTGCCCGCGCTCCATCCAGTTACTGAGGGGTTGCGCAATCAGAGGGGAGGCTGAGCTCGTCACTGCCTCACCTCTCGTCTCTTCCTGTATTTTTTGCGGAGCTCCACAAATTTGGCGATTTTGACTATACAAATTATTGGAATCGTACAGAAATGAAATTTATAACACAGATCAGTGGAAAAATCTTAATATTTATTTTATTTGATTATTCTTTTTTTACTTTTCATAACAGCCATTTTCATTGGAGTATGCCTCCCCTGTCTCCCCTGACCGCACGTCCCTGGTGTGTACCCACACTTTACCCCACCACACGTGACCTACCGATCGACTAATCAATTATACCTGCTGGTTCGGTGGACAGAGACAGGGGATTGGGATTTGAGAAACTTGCACGCTTGCTGCAAGTTCCAGTGTGCTAACCATTACACCACCGTGCCCCGTACTGAAACTTGTTTTTTTTACCATGATGACGCAGCTCTGCAAGACTCTGATTCGTCTTCGACATGATGTCTTCCTTTTTTCAAGTTTGAATAACCATGCTCAATTTTTTGCAATGTATCAACTCTTATTTATTATACTCTTTGGTTCTTTCGGTAAAGTCACGTAGGTATAAAATAAAACAAATCACGACGTTTCGGGCGCAACACAAGCGTCCATCATCAGGTTATTTATTTATTACACCTTCACTGGTGCTATTTGTTGCTGGTCACTTAACGTTTATGGCCTTTAGGACCTGTGCTCGACAACTGTCATTAAAAACAAAGAAAATTCCTTTGCTTTAATTTGAGTCAGTTTATAAATACCTTTCATTTCCCTCAGGGGTATGTTTAATCACCAATATCAACACATAGATACACCATACTGGATGTGATGTTTCTTTAAAATGTCGCAGTTTTCTCAGGGCCTCATATTATAAAATTTAACCAACTACGAGTCAATCTCTCTCTGCCCTTAAAACAGGCCATTGTCTAAAACGTCGACCTGCTGTATATTTTCCCGTTTCAAGGCATGCAGTGTTCATGACAAACGTGGCGTGTTTTTAGAGTCGGGCCTTGTAAGTCAACCGTCTAAACCTAGTGACTTGAGGTGCCGTGGTGGCAAGATGTTAACTACCTCGCTTGTTATACAGGAGGTCGTGGGTTTGATCCCGATCCCGACCCTGACGCCTGCTGTATATTTGGAGTTTGCATGTCTCTCCCCGTGGTCGCGTGGATTTTTCTCCAGGCCCTCCGGTTTTTCCCTCCACATTTAGAAACATGCATTCAGAGTATAAATATCCACGCGATAAGCCACTTCATTGAGCTATAATTTGTGGCCAGGCCGCTTCTAAAAAAACGCTACATAGCTCAGTGGGCCTTTCCTGGTAAAATAATTACGTATAGATATAGTTTTATAGTGTTTCTTAAATGGGTGGCGTCTGCCTATAAATCTAAAAACAGGATTAGTTTAACAGACTGCTCATGAGAACCAAAAAGGGTCGCACCTAGTCCATAGTTTGCCTGCCTTGAACAAATTCTGAAATCAAACATGAGTCTTCAAGGTTCATTGCCTGATGGACTAGAACTTTTGTAAATTTTGCTCATAAGTTCGACATATTTTGGCTTAAACGGGTCACTTTTGGCATGAAAACAAACCTGGCAGTGGTAAACGCGCTGTTGTATGAACTCGGAAAACCAGAGTAACATCGATTCAAGATCCACGGCTAACATCAGTGGCCAGCAGCATCTACACCGCTCCTGGACACCTCCGTTACACCAACACGCACAATGACAGTTTAACACGTGGTAGGCTTTTGCGACCAATATCATCCATAATAGAGGTTTTTTGGGATTAGATCGTGTAAATATATAAATGTGTCGTTAAAACCCGCGACCACCTGACACATCCAACTAATAAGGGTTGTCACGTAAACAGAACATGCCAATTCGTCACTAGCACAGCACGCCGGTGTGTTGGAGAGCCAAGCCACAACATTTACAATCTGAGTACGACGTTTCGCCAATAATTACAACCAGCTTCATCAGGCGACAGCCAGATTTGTGGAGAAGTCCACCTGTTTCGTTCCTTATACAGAGGCGTAGATGTGGTGACCACGCTTCTGCGCTCTTGCGCCACGTGGTGGGGGATCACACACAATGACGACCAGCGTGGTGAAGTATGGTCAAACAACCGCCACGCCACCGCAACCAACACGGCATGGGGACGGGGGGCTTCATCCAGCGGTGGATTTACAACCAGCTGTTAATGTATGTTTTTAACGAACCCGAAGGCAGTAATCCCCCTGTAAAACATTCGTTCTTGGGGCTGAACCTCAGTCTTCATTGCACAAAGTACAATCGGTGGACGCCCCTAAACCCGTCTTCAACTTTGCCCCCTGGGTGGGTGCGTGCGTTCGTGAGCTCGACTCGCAGCTTCCTGCTGATTGCGAGTAACTCAGGGCACAACGATGTCTTTTGTACATCCAGAAGAGTAAATTGCATTGCCGCGTTGATGAAAATCCCGATGTTATACTCATCACACGCGCGTGTCGAGTTTGGTCGCGCGCGCGCGTGCGCGTGTGTGCGGATGAATTCATATTTTTCGTTGATTTTAATTGGCATTTTAATGTATCTTGATTTGAAGCTTTCGTGACTGCAGGAATCCATACTCTTTACTTCTTTCGGTAAAGTCACATAGTTTATAACTGTGTGACTTTACCGAATAAACAAAAGAGTATTTTAATGTATGTCACGTTTTTACGTGTTCCCCGCAGCCCGCGAGATGCGCTTTCAGTTCCAACCAATCGCAGGGACGCGAATCGAACCTCGCGGCACTTTTACCGCAGCATTTTCTCAGGGCAGAAACAAAAAGTTGTGCTGACGAATATCAGGATCTTACCCCCCCCCCCTGCTCTCGTGGGTACAGATCATGGGAAAGGAACTTCCTCTTTCAGATCACACAAAAAAAAACAGGCGCGTTGACATTAACTACCCTAGCCACGCGCTTCACTGCCGCGCCCGGTTACCATAGTTCGCTGAGAGATAACGTGTCGTCGCCATGACGACCGGCAGTCACGGTTGCCATGGTTTGCTCAGAGATAACGTGTCGTCGCCTTGACGACCGGCCGTCACGGTTGCCATGGTTCGCTCAGAGATAACGTGTCGTAGCCATGACGACCGGCAGTCACGGTTGCCATAGTTCGCTCAGAGATAACGTGTCGTAGCCATGACGACCGGCCGTCACGGTTGCCATGGTTCGCTCAGAGATAACGTGTCGTAGCCATGACGACCGGCAGTCACGGTTGCCATAGTTCGCTCAGAGATGACGTGTCGTAGCCATGACGACCGGCCGTCACGGTTGCCATAGTTCGCTCAGAGATAACGTGTTGTCACCATGACGACCGGCAGTCACGGTTGCCATGGTTTGCTCAGAGATAACGTGTCGTCACCCTGACGACCGGCAGTCACGGTTGCCATAGTTCGCTCAGAGATAACGTGTCGTCGCCCTGACGACCGGCAGTCACGGTTGCCATAGTTCGCTCAGAGATAACGTGTTGTCGCCATGACGACCGGCCGTCACGGTTTCCATGGTTCGCTCAGAGATAACGTGTCGTCGCTTTGACGACCGGCCGTCATGGTTGCCATGGTTCGCTCAGAGATAACGTGTCGTCGCCTTGACGACCGGCCGTCATGGTTGCCATGGTTCGCTCAGAGATAACGTGTCGTCGCCCTGACGACCGGCAGTCACGGTTGTCATAAAATGACCTCCACGCCCCCTGTCCCCCCCACCCCGTGTTTGTAGAGACGTTGCAATAATTGACGATTTCCGTAATTGCCGAGATGAAGACGCATCGCGAACTTTTTGCCCGGCGTCGATAAAACGTGACACGCGACATTACAGCCTCTTGAGCACACGCACACCCAGGGACACGTGGACAATATTTTAAGACTTGAACCCACCCCCCACCCCACATCTCTCTCACAACTTATCCGCTAATACACAGGAGTGACGTAGGGGAGAGGGGGGGGTACGTCGAATAATGTGGAGAATGTGCTCCATAATGCCGTTTTACGATTGCAGTCCACATCGAGGTTGTGTCCATTAAGGGGCCATCTATTTAGTACGTACGCATGGAGCGGGTAGAGGGGGGGGTTAACCCAAACGCGTACGCTTGCGTATGGGGGAGGGGTGTCTACTGACAATGTTGGTACGCATAGGAAACGG
>CM025607.2:13819892-13846591 GCA_014621495.2 Entosphenus tridentatus | reverse complement strand
GATAATAATTTGTCTACATTGGCCTTCAAATGAGTTAGATAGTCCGGCGGTGGACTATTTGCTTAAACACGTGAATATATTAATCCATGATCGTTTCTGCGTGGATTAGATATCGGCCGTTCTATAGGATTCGGGGGGGTGGGGGGGGTCAAAAGTCCGCGCGCGCACAAGGAGGGGAGGAGTTGTCACGTCTTGACAGATTTTTGCGAACCTACTCGATGGGTGGGCCCCTAAGGCAGTTTTGTGCGTGGATAACACTGGTCAACACACTTGTTCTGGCATAAGGTATTCCAAAGGTTTTAACGTAATTTTGGGGTGCTGATTCCAAATCTGGCATCAGTTTTTGTCTATCACATCAGGTTTTTGAGATAACAAATATTGCATTTTTCAATAAAAACTGCAGAAGAAAATATTAAATAAATGTGGATATCTACATAAAATGATATTATAAACACTTTATCCTAAAAATACAGCAGTCACTGACTCGCAACAACTTGCAATCATAAGTGACAGAGTTAATTTTGGGTAAAATCAATTAAAATGGGGTATGCCGATAGCATAAAAATGATGTGATAGAGCAAATCTGAGATCAGATTTGGAATCAGCACCCTGAAATTAGTCTAAAACAGCTGCAAAAGTCCAGGCCAGATTTTTTTTTTGACCAGTGTAATGTAGCCACTTTTCAGTTTACCACGCACTTGAGTTTTGTTTGGGAGGGGGGAGGGGTTCTGTAACTTTTAAGACTTTTGAGTTTGTGTTTCTGTTTGTATTCACGTGCATTTCTTGACACAAATTCTTGAGATGATGTTTCCATTTCGATGCTATATAAACTAAAAGCAAACTCTGTTTACGTTCTTTTTTTTTGCTCGTTTCTCCAACTTATATTCCAATTAAATCATGGACACAATGTCATGAAATGGAGGATTACCATTTTGAACTCTGCAGCGAGCGGAGCATCACGTTGTGTTCTAACGTCGCCGCGGAGAATGGCATCATAGAACCACATCGCAAGCGACTTCAACGAACCTCTCCTATCCACGGTAGAGGGCGCATACCTTTGCATACATCGTGGCACGTATACATCCAACAGACAATTAAGTCTCAGATTTTAAGTAATCAAAATTAAGTCAAATGTAGTCGTGCAGTCGTTTGGTGACGGGGCTGGTTTATTCGCGAGCAGCTGAAATCCAGAAACAAACCCAGGTCGCGGCAAATGTGGACTAAGTGTCTCTTGATCTACTAAGACACCCAACCAACTCGAATTATATTATTATTGTAAACCGGTCATATAAATGCCACAATTTGAATTGTAACAGGCTGGTTTTTCCATAAAATAAGTACTGTTAATGTGACAGAAAGTGGTGTTCATGGTCTGCCTTCACGAGCTTTTTACTGTATGGGCTGTTTTAATAACGCAAGCTGGCACAGAGGGAGAACTCCCCGCTCCGATTGTGATGATAGGCGAGTGGGGGGGGATACTTTAACACAGTGTGATGCACTGCTAGCTGAATCCGACTGTTTTCTAATCGCAAGCCGTGTGCTCTCAGAATTGCACAATGTGGATACAATTCAACAGTGACTACAGTTTGGCATTTTGGGTTGATGTTGTGAGTCATTAAAACAAAAATCAAGTTGCTCCCGAAAGCGTTTTCATGGCGAGTGGTTTATGTACTGCATTCTAGTCTTTCATTCCTGGCCATGGTGTCATGGCATGTGACGTCATCCACATGGGAGAAAGGTTTGTTAATTTATCGAATACTATGTCGGTATAAACCCTGATGTATTTTCCTTGTCGCCGGAGGACGTATCAAGCAGCATAACAACTCTGCACCAACAAATCCTCCTTCGTTTACATTAAACGAATTACATTAAACGAACTGGCAGTGGTACACAAACATACATTACCAAAAACTGAACACGTTCGTCAGTAACACTGTGGCCTTAAAGGGAAATATGTAATAAGTAACGTTTCGGGAAATGGCCCTTCTTAATAGCACATGTAAATTATTACATGAGATAATCTTCATTTACATTGTAGATAATCTTTAACACGTTAACATTACCGTCTTAAAAAAAAAAGGTTATAGTCTCCCCTGCATCCCCCAAGACACATAGACCAGGGGTGGGGAACGTTCGGCCCGCGGGTCGTACAAGGCCCGCGAAATCATTTGGTGTGGCCCTGCCAAGGCAACCGCAGGCGGGACTCGAAATTCAATACATCTCGGAGCAAACCTGGAAAAGCAGTTGCGAGTAGCAGCATCATCATCAATACCAGCTAACATCATCACACGCCTCACCAAAGAGAAGCAGTTCCAGCCATCGCATTAGGGGTGAGTTAATTAAATGTTTGACCAAATATAAGTCTAATTTTTAAGTTGATCATTTTGTATGGCCCGCGAATGATGTTATAAATATCCAAATGGCCCTTGGCAGAAAAAAGGTTCCCCACCACTGACATAGACGGACAGGCAGGAAGTGGCAAATGCAAGGGTTGGTTAATCACGCGGCGCTTTTTGCGAAACTGCCAACCCGTCTCCGGCGGTCGGCGAAGCAGCGAGATGGGCCAGGCGATTTCCCCTTTCGCGTTCACACGCGAGGAGGGCATCAGCAAAGCCGTACTGCAAACCGCGATGGGGACCCGCGGTAGACACAGCCCCCACCCCCCACCCACCAACACCACCCCAGGGACCTCTTAACTCATCTCGGTCATTCATGCGCAGTTGGGACAGAGACAAAGATTCCCCCGTGTAGCCTGAACAGACGTTTTTGGAAAGTGCTGTTGGCGGGTATCAATGAAGGCCGGCACGGCACACGATGGGGCGGGTATCCAGCACCACGCCCGGCCGCCTTTGTCTCCCTAGTTGCGATGTTTTACGCACCGCACCAGCTACTCATTTGAGGCTGAGTCGACCTACGGGATGCCCAGGACCGGTTCAGACAATCGTCGCTGGTGTTGGCCGTAAACGGGAATCGAACTCGTGTCGCCGGGTTTGCAGCGCAGCGCGCTAACCGGTGCGTCACAGAGACGCTCACACAGACACGAAGACACCCAGAGATAAAGATCCCCCGTACAGACTTAACAGACTGTTGGGGCAAGTGCTGTTGGCGAGTATCACCTTTGAAGGCCGGCACGATACACGAGGGCGTGGGTGGCCAAGCACCACGACCGCAGAGACACGCAGACACACACACAGACACGCAGACAGACACACACACACATACGCAGACACACACACATAGACACACACACAGACATGCAGACACACACAGGCACGGAGATACGCACACAGACACGGAGACACACAAAGAAACACAGACACACATAAAGACACGCTGGCACACATACATACACGTGTACATAGTGTGTGTGTGTGCTCGCATCTCCGATTTAGCACGGTTGGATACGTACGGTGCGAAAGAAGTTCAATATACGCACACACATACATGCAGTACCGTACGTAGCGCCGTGGAATAAAAAAAAGGTTGAGAAGCACCGGTAACTATAGCGCATTGCGAGAATAATAGCAATAACTTTATAGTAGTCCAAGAATAATAACAATTACATAATTGGCCAAAAATATCCAGATGTGGCCAGACACGCCTGAAAACTATTACTGAGATTCAATGAGGCTTTCCTGGACATATACAAACAGCATCACAAAATTCAGCATCTTCATCACGATCACGTACTTATTCGAACAGGAATTGTCGCACAAAGTAAGGACCATGCTGACCAAGTATTGAGACTTTCTTGGGATAAATAATCAAAATAATCATAAAAACTGTGAATATCTGTCGATCTACGGTAGGTTGAAAGCCTCCCCCACGCCGTGTCGGTCGTGGGTGTTGATGTTTTTTAACCATACTTCACCAGTGAACGAGAAAATTATACCGGCAAAGGGTTTGTGTACCTGTATGAGCAGAACGGCCAGTAGGATCAGGTACTTCACCAACGCCGGCCACGCCGATCTCATCTTCGTCGTATCTGTGCGGCTTCTCATCTGTTCACCAAGCCAAATTCAACACGAATTCCAGAGTCATCTACGATCTCGGCTGATAACTGGAACTCGGAGAGAGATATGTATGAGATAGATGCAATTTCTGGGAACTATTATCCCAGTTGGCGAGGCTGTCAAACGGCGGTGTGTCGAGAGCAGTGGAGTGGAAAGCTCCACAAACAGAAAGAGGACTTTACTCGCTGCTGCCGCTCTTCCTTATGCGATACTTCCTTCTACTCGACCAATTGCAGCTTCCACCAGCGTAGAATTAGTGACTAATTAATGAACACGTAACGAGTCACCTATCCCTCCCACCTCCAACCCCACCTCCCACCGCCCCGGCTCAATTCATGGTCGCGAATCTATTAAAGAGACCGATGTTTCAAGTTCGTGGTGACCGTAACGGACTCTTGTGGTTGGAGTACTCGCCACGTGAACGTATTGCGTGTACGACTGAGACAATATCGATTCGCTTCCCCCCCCCCACTCGCGTTTCGATGAATGTTTCGTTTAGTTTTTATATTAATCGATTAAGGTGCCGTCCATAAATGACGTCACGCACCGGGGGGAGGGGTGGGTCAGACATTTGTGACGATGTGTGACGAGGGGCGGGGGGGAGAAATGTGACGTCACATCAAAACGCGCAACTTTAAATAAATATAGACAACACGTTCTACTTAATTAAATAGACTTTGTAATAAATGTTTTCTCCTACAACATCAGAGTGCAGCGCCACATTAAATACGCACTACAATGAAAATAGTTTAAAGCGATTTGAAGCATGTTTTTGGGGGGGGGGGCAGAGCTTTGTGACGTCATATTTGAGGGGGGGCTGACTTTTTGTGACGCCGTGTGATGACGGGGAGGGGGTCCAAAATCGTCCAAAATCGCGTGACGTCATTTATGGACGGCCCGAAATATACTGCAGATCCACCGTTCCACCGGGTTAATTCATGATGGACAATTTTAGCAAGCCGCACGCGTTTACAGAGGTATTACAAACCCGCTCACGATCACACAAAGCCACACCAATAACAACAACAACAATCGCCGTTCGCCACTATAAATGGCGGGGACGTCACCACGGTGCTTTGTGCCAGTCTAGGTGCACCTTGCGGTCGGGTGGGGTGGGGAAGGCTCGCTGACAGGAGGTCACGGGACAGATCCGGGTGCCATGGGTTAACTGACTGAGATGACTGAATATGCACCACCTCCTCACTGTGCCAACTTGCTGCGTTTTATCCGCCCGGCGCTCCGCTCGTTTGTTGTGAGCGTCGTTCCTTTTGCCCTCCGTTGTTGCTGGAGGGCGACTGCCTCCAACAGCCCAGTAGCAGCGTCCTTCACGAGCCTCCTCCAAAGAGGCCGATCTTGACACCGCTTGTACGAGTCACACGCGCATACAAAGACAATGTATAATAGCCTACATAGACGGTGGGGCAATTGCTATCAGCGAGTACTTATTAAGGCATGATGTGGGGTGGGGGAACACCACGCCCGACCACATTTGTCTCCCTCGTGTTGATGTTTACCACATACGCATGTTAAAGTCCGAGACTCAGAATCGGAGGCTTAGAAGGATCGGTGCAAATATCCCTCGCCACTGACGCCGGCAGTGGTCTGGAATCTAAACAAAAAAAATCGTTCTCTGTGGCTCGGACCACCACTGCTCCTCCAACAACAAAGACAAAGCTCTCCCGTATAGCCTGAACAGACTGCTAGAGGAGGGGGGGGGGCAAGTGCTGTTAGCGAGCACGCACGCACAGGCAAATACCCTTAAATATACAGACACACGGACACTTCCCTTTTAATAAAATCTGTCAATGACGACAAAACCCCATCATAGCGGAACTACGGGTCAGGGTGGAAAGTTTAACACAACACAACAGACACGCGTAACAATATTCTCCTTCTGTCCTTAAGTATGTATGTTGAACTTCTTTCGCACCGTACGTAGCCAGCCGTGCTAATTGGAGGCGCAAATGGACTCACGGTTGGATGTTAGTGCTGTTAGTGAGCACCGATTTAGCGCGACGACAAACTACCGCCAAGTCCTGCCGCTGCTGTCTCATCACTGCTGATGTTGCTCACGCGCCAAACGCAGGTACGGTATTTATTATCTTGTTTTCGTCGAAGCCGATCTAGGAGGAGGCACAGGTCAAGTTAACATTTTTACTTTCCACGTTACCTGATTTATCGACCCTAGAGGAACGATGGGCTGAGTCGACTCGACCATCCCCCCCCCCCCCCCAAATTTGGATTTGAACTTGCAAAGCAATTGTTGTTGATCGTGAACTATGCTGGAGCACGTAAGACAATGAAGAGTCCGTTGACTTTCTTCCAGATTTATGTATCCCAGTAACGTTTAAGCAAGGTAACTTTGGACCGGTTTAAATTTCGCTGTGTCTCATCAGCAAGCCGTGGCCTCCATAAACCAATGCCACTGGGCGATCGTTACGTTATGGGCACAAACAGACACAATTGTACACACACATGACCTATTTTCACGGTGTTTATGGTACTTTGCGCTTTTACCCAGATCTCTCGTGATGATTAGACACAATTAATTCCCACATGGTGATAAATCGAGTTCACAAATCAATAAATTAGTGAATGAAAAGATGGTTCGTCTCAGTGCGTTCTCACTTGGGTTATAGTAGATATGTGAATTAATGCGTGAACTCGATGGGCTCTCGCATGGTTATGAATAAAGTTCACGAATGGATGAGTTAAAGAGGCAAACTCAATGGGCTCTCGCCTGGCTCTAGCGAAAGTGAATGAATGAGTTAAAGAGCTGGTTAGCGGTGGCCAACTGGCATCTCCAGAGCCGCATGCGGTTCTTTAATCCACCACATGCGGCTCTAACGTAGAACGTAGTCACAGTAGCGAATGTCTTCCGCGCTGTAAAAAAAACTGTCTACATATACACAAATATACACTGGGCTCTTTGGCAGAACTCACGGGTACTTTTTGGCCCTTGGTTGGCCCACCCCTGGCTAGGCTGACGCGTAGGGTCATGATTAGTGCACACGCAGGATGTCAAGCTTGCGGTGAAGGAGGGGCGCTCATGTGGTCCACTAACTCGTCTCGACTCTTCAGAGTAGCGGAGGCCCTTCGACCAGCAGTGGCGTGAGCTCAGCTAATTGGAGGGCCCCGCCTGTACAAACTCTACGTGCATACTTATACTGCCCTGCCAAAGGTATGCACTGCACAGACACCGCTCCCATGGGAGGCCAACTGACGATCGTTGAGAGGACAAGGCGATAACGAGTCCAGTCACATCGCTGGCGATAAGAACCCTGACACGCAGTGCCGGCTGCGCAGTCTTTAAGGAAATCATTCACAATTTGTCAAGTGTGCGTGCAAGCCAAGAGAGAGCTGGGTGGCTCGGGAGACGAATGCTGTGTCCGTGCCACTGAGCCGGCATCGCTGGGACCCTCGGTTACAATTCGGGTTTCGAACCACCAACGATTGTCAAAAAATAGTGAGATGGATGGTTTTTCAGCCATGCCACCCATGAATGCACTTAAGCTGTATGTTGTTTACATTGGTTGTTACTTAATCGGCTCATTTGGGCTATTGGGACTGAAAATCATCAGGGCGATTGGCAGGGCACGCCGCTAGAAGGAATGAAGGTCGTTGGGCCAGATTTGCTAGAGGAGGGAACGCACCTTAGAGGGCTTTCGATTAAGCGATGAGAGACGCGCGTGTGCAGGTGCTGGGTGGATTGTTATACATCCTGGGACCATGATGCGGGATGGCGACAGCTTTGGGAGGACTATGTTTCCAGCAGTGGATTGATAATGTTTGGGGCACGATGTGGGATAGGCATGTGACAAACAGCGGGGTGAGAATGAGCACCGTTCTGCGTGATGTAATCCTCCAGAGGCCGTTCTCTAACACGCGGTGATGTAAGAACAATATTCACTGCAAGAATTAATGATCTCATGACCACATGGCCCCAACTGGATGGACAGAATATTGAGGAAAGAAAAATCTTTAAAATATTAAAGTCACACTACATTGGCACTACTCTTTGGTACTTTCGGTAAAGTCACGTAGGTGAAAAAATCAAAAAAATAAGCGTAGTTATTTTTATGTATCATTTCTTTTATATTTTATTCTTCTATTTTATTATTTTTTCACCTACGTGACTTTACCCAAAGAACCAAAGAGTATGGATCCTTGCAGTCACGAAAACTTAAAATCTACATTGTCATTAATACTAATTTGTATGCTCTTTGTCAATCGACGGCTAGATGAAGGGAACAACCCCATGTTCGTGTCAGCCATGGAGGTTTTTAAAGAACACTTCACCACACTGGTCAGTGCAACTTGTTGAGAGCAAGGGGCCAGGGACCGTGCAGGAAATATGTACAGTCACGAAGCTCCATAAAATTAATATTATTCGTGTTTTTAAATCCTTTATATTAAGTTCACTTGCTTGCTTGCTTGCGTCCTTGCGTGCTTGCTTGCGCGCTTACGACCGTGCAAATCTTTCGGTCGTTTTTTTACCCACTTCCCGTGATCCAATCGAGCTGACATTTTCCACACAGACTCGTTGTGCGTGACAATTAATGTTCGTGAAAAAAAATTCCCAAAATTTTACACTTTTTAGGACAAAAATATTATATTTAATTACCAATTGCTTAATGCTTGCGCTGCAATCATCTGACCCATAGGTGGCAGCCATCTCAAGCCAGAGGACGAGAGGACTCTAGCCGCCACGCATATAAAGGATTTATAGTGAAAAACGTTGTTTTTACGGGTTAATTTTTTTTATTGATACAAATGGGTCCCTCATTAGTATATATTTTTTCGACCTCAGCAAATGTATGCAGAAATAGAATCTACACACGTCGACCACAATGCAATGCTCCTGTCATTGACGTCATTGTGGATGAGAGCCCATTGAGACACTCCTTTATGCAACAGACATCGAACAAAGTAACCAACGTGCAGTTATGAGTATTATTATTGTCGTTATTACTGAGTTTAGTTGTGGGTACATTTTTAGCAATTCGAACTGGGCTATGACATCAAGTAACACGCAATGGACAACACATTTGTAACGTTCGAGTTGATGTGCGATGGTAAACAGCTACAAAGCTGTTTAGCTCAATAAGCTGTTTAGCTCAATAATTAACAAGTGAGCCATCAGAATCCTAATCGTGCATTACATTTGGCTGTACAAGATTCGGACATGAACACCAAACCCCTGAATGAACCCCAACAATGGCTATGACCAGTTGGTTTGTACATGAACACCGAGCACTGAGAATCCCAAGTTGATGCCTTAGTCTGGCTCCTAAAGAGCATTTTGGAATTAACATCTTGCAACATAATTATGCCTTAATCTCGCTCTGAACCTCAAGACATTAACAATGAACCTTAACGTGACATCAGAAACCGATGAGCTTCGTAGATGATCAGATTCCTCAAATATGAATGAAGATTCTGAATTCTGTGCATTTAAGACCCTCTATGAGCCTCATCTGTTCACAACAAACCCAACGGATGCACAAGTCCGTGGTGTTTGTACATCCGGGTGTCTTCCTGTGTTCTGCTCAGGCATTATCAGTCCAATGTGCATGTTTCTTGCTTTCGCAACAACCCACACGGATATGTTGTTTTTAATGTTAAACTTTTAAAACCATAAAAGTGAACTGCAGATAAAATATTTGAGGAAGACCAGTTGTGAAGAAGGAACTTGTACTGTACTTTGTTGACTAATTCAGCAAAATAGTATACTAAACAAAAATGCATATTTCATGGAAGGGCACAGTGATGATGGTTGATGGCACCTTCTGGGCCGTCTTGCTACCGCAAGTTCGTAGACAGGAAGGCGGCAGTGTGCACATCGGCTCAAGCGTGTGCGACCTACAGCTCAAGCAAAAAAAACACAGATCCTACGTGTACCCTGAACAGACTGTTGGGGCAAGTGCTGTTAGCGAGCATCTATGAAGGTCGGTACAGAACACAAGGAGGTTGGCGGAAAGCACCACGCCCGGCCGCCTTTGTCTCCCTAGTGGCGATGATTACACACCGTACCAGGTACTTATTTGAGGCCGAGTCGACCTAGGGGAGGCCGAGGACCGGTTCAGATAATCGTCAATGGTGGTGGCTGTGAGCGGGAATCGAACCCGAGTCACCGGGTTCGTAGCGCAGTGCACTAAACATTACATCCCCTGGTCCCCACGCGAAACGACACGCATCTTTCAATAAATGAGAAAGACAGTATTATAGTAAATAACTAATTTACAGCGACTTGTCATTCCACTGCTAGAAGAAGGCCGTGCCAGTGTAGGTTGTATCCATGTACTCTTGTTCCTCCGACAACAAACATGCTCAAGGAATTGGAAAAATATTCCAATGCAGGACTCTCCATAAAAATGGACAATTTAGACTTAGTCAGACTCAGATGTAACACGTTCCTTCGGAGTGGGCAGGTAGGAACTTGGTTGGACAGCGCATTCGTGCGATCCGTGTCACGCAGCGCAAGCTGCGTGACATGAAACAAAAGTTGGTCGGTGGGCTTGGAGATTTGACACCAAACTATGTGACCACAAATAAAAAAAATCGAGTTTCCACCAGAGATAAAGCCAAGTGTAAAGAGTGGGCAGCGTTTTTTGTGTTTGGTTTGTTGTTCTTCCTCCGCACCTCCGATTAAAACAGTTGGTTAATTACAGTGGGAAGGAAGTTTGACAGGGCAACCGTCAGTCACGGATGGAAGCGTCACACTCCTCATTGTCATCCGTGAATTTGTTGCAAGGTGACGATGCCAATCCAACATGTGAGCCCATCATCAACAAACTATGAGACAATACTAGACCAGAAACTTTTAACTGCAACGTGGAAACTGGCTAGCTTTCAGGCACTGTACTTAACAGCAGTCTCAGTGGATTCGTATGGAGCAAAAGAAAAAAGCTTTCAGGTGTAATCTTTTTATGAGTGACGTTGATGAATGTAGGTGTGGGTCACTAATTATAATTGCAATCTCAAGGTCGGGAGTTCAATTTCTAATGGGATTGGAGGGAGCAGAGTGCATCGCCTCACTGGTTGATAAAATGAATTCTACTTTGTGAAAAGTCAACATTAGTTGTCCTAACAGAGACTTCCCCTAGCCACAGAAATGTGGAATCTTCACTACTGGCATATAGCAAGTAATTTAGATGAGCACTGCTCAATGGTCGCCCTGTGTGTATTGAACACTGCAGACACCATTTGCAACCAAAAGCTATTAATACAAAATAAATTACACAAACCAGCGAGTATAATGATTAAAAGCGAGGTTTATTTGACCAAAGCGAAGTGCACTGTTGCAAGTTGCTCATGTTGCCTAGTCAAGCACTACGTGTACGTCACTCTGATAAATATAGGATTCCAATAAGGGCTACATTATGAGTGTTATCTGTGGGCATTGTTTACCTCCGCAATATAACGAAGGCCAAGCTGGGAGACTTTGGCCTAGCTTTCGTTCTCTTGGAGCCTTTACTGCCACTACCCTGTAATGATGGACTCTTGCTCTGGTTCGTCTGTAAACAGATACCGTGAATATTTGCACAGAAACCGGTGTATATTGCGTGCGGTTAATTAAAAGCGTGGCGCGATAAAATAAAGCTACGCAAGAACAGCACCCACCAAAAGCAATATGATTTCGGTCAATATTATCCGAACCTTATTAGTGTTTGCGGGACGAAACGTAAAACAACGCGAAACAGTACGTCAATGCTCGCTTTAATTTGTAAATTTGCATCGCAGAGTTATGAGCGACATTTCCAAAATACGAAGCGCTGTTCTGTTGAAACACGTGGTACTTATGTCCCCTTGTGTCAAAAGGAAATCTCAGTCTCAGTACTCATCAGGAGGGTGCTGGGGTAACACTCAAAACGTGATGAGTTGATGAACTCACTCGCTGCATTGGCTTCTTCCTGGCCACCTCGTAGCTCAAATAATCCAGTAGAATCAAAGCATATAATAATTTCTGAATAATCCACCATCACCTGGCTTTTAAAGGCAGAATTACATGTGTATGCCCATAATCCATATGCTGCAATAGAATATTTTTCTGTAGGAAGCTGATATAAAACAAACGAGTCTCAAAAACAAATTCACGTACATTTCTCATGAGTGATGTTTATTCCGGCAATGGACATTTAATTTTCCATTTACTATGATGAAACGTTTCCATAAATCGGAGACACCAAGGCTAAACGACGTTGGAAAAACAAACAGAAAAGCTAATTATAATCCAAACACTCAAAAACAAAGCCAATGAAATGCAATGTTTCTTTGCACAATCTTAATCACTATCCGAGCCCTCTTTGGCACGAATGTTGGCAATCTTCCTCTTTTTGCTCGTGAGGAACGCAGATGGTGCCAACCCGCTTCCCGTTCCACTTGCTTTTTTGGGTTTCTTTCCACTGTCCTCTGCATCTTCCTCTTCTGCCATGTGGCTTTCCATATCGCCCAAATGCTGCAGAGTAATTCCTCTCCCTGGAAACTCGTCAACGCCCAGCAATCCCGCACTGTGCCCCTTTGGCTCCCACGTGCCTCCTCCATCCCCTGCATTGGCTGCTTCAATTGGGCCCTTCTGATGCTCCGCTGGCTCCTGCTCCCTCATTGGCTTAGAGAATTTGATCCTCTTGGAAGCATCACCTGTGAGCGGTTGATTAAACGCGATCTCTCCATCACCATCGTCGGTCATTCCTGACCCTGACCCGTGACCCCTTGCGTGCGCGTTTCTCCCGTGCATCTCGCTCAGAAAAGCGTGCGCTACCGAGGCATTGGACACGTTGGTGCTGTCGTCCTCCACATCCTCTAGCGAGTAGCGCGTCCAGCGTGATGGGTTGACCTGGAAGTCCGGCGTGGCACCAGGCGCTGGTGGAGGGAGGCTGTTGAAGCTGTCGAGCGGCGTGCGTGGCTCGCGGCCCGAAGTCTCGTTGGACGCCACCCAGCTCCGCTTGCCTCGACCACTCCTCGGTGGCCGAGCAGCTGGCGGCGGTCGCTTGAACTCGCCATCGAGCAGGTTGTCGTTGGACAGAGAGGGGAGAGAGGTTTTGGCCGCAGTCTCCAGACTGTCAAAAATTCCACGGGTGCGGGAGCTGAAGGCAAGCGAAGTGCCCATCAGCATGAACGGGACGTTGGGCTTTGATGGGACCTCGACCGGAGCATCCTCCACGTCACTGTCACTGCTAGATTCGGAGTCCAGTTGGGGAGGATTTGCAGCCATTTTAAAATGCGTCCAAATCTACTCGTCCTCGTCGACAGGCAGCTGGAAGAGGGCTTTCCAGATGTGACCTGATGCTTTAGCCTGAAATGAAACCAACCATTTGTCTGTTATTCATCCAGGAAATCCTTACTCATTTTAAAGACTCTTATTCATGAGGGCACTTTATAACCCACATTGTGTGGACAGGCCCGCATCGATCAATTGACAAATGTACTTCATTAGCATGTTTAACCAATTCCTTTATGCATGAGTTTTTGCTCGTGCGAGGAAACAAGAGTACGCAGAAAAATCCCATTCGAGGGAATAACACAATGAAAGGTCTGCAGAGATGGGTCTCAAGAATTACTTTTTGTACTGTCATCTGGCCACCCCACAGCATACAGTTTAAGTGTTCAAATCAACTTTTGCCTAAAAAAACATTGGGATTACAGCTGTGAAACCACCCCAGGTTCCACAAATAAATGAAAAACCCTCCTTCTTACCTAAATGAAACATATCGATGACCTTTTATTTTTTACTTACAAATGCCACTACTTATATGATGGTTGTTCAGGGGTGTGCATTTATTAATGTATATGTGACAGCAAATATATGCAGGCTCGCGTTGGGTTGTGGCAGGCAATAAAAGATGCTGTGAAAATGAACTTGGTTCCTTTGAATCTTTGCAATACCACAAATGAACACCACAAACGGAAGCCTAAACGCTGCACTTTCAGATACCATCATTGAACCTCTGGTCAATAATGTTAGATACTGGTGAAATGATACTGTGGTTAGATAGCTAGAGCCCCATTTCAGAATGTTGCACGTTCAATTCCTGTTTGAGACTGGCTTAGGCCCAGCTATAAGAATGTGGAATTTCCACAGTTAGTTCAGGGCCAATAGGGGTGATGAGGAGCACAAGTGAATGTTCATCCGAGGCATGGAGAAAACGTGTTATAATTCCTGTAAATGCACACAAGTGGGGAGACCCTCATGCAGTATCAGATAATTCTCGGTTGGTGACGATGAAATCCAACCGCACCTCCATACCCCAGAAGAGTATTTTTTGGGGTGCAGAGAATAAAGTGCACAATACACGAGGCAACAGGGAAAAGGGACAATGTATAGGTG
Organism: Entosphenus tridentatus; assembly: GCA_014621495.2. Taxonomy (NCBI): domain Eukaryota; kingdom Metazoa; phylum Chordata; class Hyperoartia; order Petromyzontiformes; family Petromyzontidae; genus Entosphenus; species Entosphenus tridentatus. The sequence goes on along the minus strand of CM025607.2, from coordinate 13,832,251 downwards.
TGAATAAAGAGAACTGGAAGGCCTTTAGCCTTGACTTAGGGTGTTAGCAGTTTGGATGGGCAGTGGACGAGAATTCCAGATAGCAGAGGAGTGTCCTCACATCAAGTGGATGTTAGTGGAGAGTTTTGGAAGCCCTTTTTTAAAATAACCAATCTTCTTTTACATTCCTGCAGTTTTCAAACGCGTAGTGCCCTCTATGGGCGATCACGCAATGCCTCAACAAAGGAGGTAAGCTGGGCTTTTATAACTCCATTGGTTTTGATCGACCATAGTAGTGTTTGCCAATGTACCTGTTAAAATACAAATTAAGTCATTAGATGTCCCTGATGCGACGATAGAAAAACGTCAAAGGCCATTGGAATGTTGTTGTAGACCAGAATGTAACTTTATTTTCACAGTGTTGCACCCTATGTTAGACAGAGAAGCCGGTCAACAACAACTGTTGTTATCAACAGGACAGCTTTATGGGTCAACTCCTGGGTACAAACGGTGAGGTGTCGCTCACCTGTCCAAGGGTCTTTACGAACTCTCCATCTGGGTTCGTGAAGGCGACCAGCGTCTCTAACTCCGACACCCTGCCAAGTGTAAGGGGAGAGAATTATAATCAGTTATACTGCAAGGAAGACAAATGTCACGTGTTGGCAAAGTAATGTGACAAAATGTGTACGTACATATGCAAGTACAGCCTTTTATTTTTAATTCACAGCGAGATGTGGGGCCTTTCCACGCTGTGTAAGACATCTGACCACACTGGTCAGTGCTGATTGAAGGTAGGGGGCGCATACACCACATGGGAGCATGTAAGTACGGTATAACAACAACAATGTATTTTCCTGCACCCACGTAGCTCCGCATGTTGATCGTGGGACGTACGACTCGGGCATACCATGAAGTAGCCCAGGAAACATTACAAATATAGGTAGGCGGTGTGCGCGATTCAGGCGGCTCAATTCATTGTGTCATTAATAAAAATCCGTACAATACACACTTGTAATGTACGGAGGGATCTTAACGCAGCTTTAACCACCCCACGTGGTCTTGTCGGTTTAATCCCCCACGAATATCTAGAGCAGTGGTGGCGCTATCAGTGTCATTATGAAACTTAAATCTTGCATATCAGTCCGGTCTATTAAAACAAGGGGCTCTTAGGGAGCTGGAATAATTAATGTTTATAGTTTAAGGGTTCTGAAAGGTATAATAAGTTACATTTATGTATCTCAGGGTTGTTTTAACAATTGAGGATCGCATAACCAGGCCAAGGAACCCTGACGATTCTTATGTTAAAGCCCAAGGCTCGGAGACGGATTAAATAACTTTTATAATTCCACGGTTTGTTTTAAACGATGCTAGAGTGACAACCTTAAAATGACTTTTTGAAGAACCAAACAAACTCAGTTTTTATGATTCCCAAGCTAAATCGCAAATAACCAAATTTATTCGCGCCAGAATTAGATAACCATTTGGTTATCACTCTCCCCGTGTTAATTCCCACAGCTCTGTTGGTATATTTAAGACTTCTTAGCGGGGGAGGGGAGGGGGTGGGATCAGCGTTAATTCCCAATTCGAGACTTGAAACATTTTTTTCTAAATTAAATCTTCAGCGAGTCGCCGTCGACGTTGGAGCCACGTGTTTAGGCGATGCGCCTCGTCGAAACCAAACCAAACGCAACCACCACCACCCCTCTCCCCTCCACGCTCGGTTTCTTTCTCCGAGTGATCACTGCAAGCGAAGAGAAACCCCCCCCCACACACACAACAACAACAGCAGCAGCAGCGGCGCTGGAGGCCCGCGGTGGCACTCACAGCGCCTTGGACGCGTCCAGGACGCGACCGAGTTCGGCGAGCGCGGCGGCGGCGGCGGCGCCTGGGCTGCTGCTACCGGGCGGGGAGGGGGAGCCGCGCGTCTGATGAGCAGCGGAGCCCGCGGAGTGAGGCGCCGTCGCCTCGGCCGCCTCCATCGCCGTCCGGCCCACGACGCGAGCGAAGATTGTTGGAGGTGAGAATTGTGAGCGCCCGTGGGTGGTTAGGGTGGGTGGATGGGCCCCGCGCGCGCGTCCGCTGTGGGAAATGTGAAGGAGAGTTCGGGGGTGGTGTGGGTGTCGATAAAGCGCGGGAAGAGAGAGGCGAGCGTGGTGAAGGTGTCGCCATCTTGGTGAGGGGGGACAAGATGGGGAGGGGTGGGGGGGATTGGAGGGGTGGGGGGGGAAATTAGCGGGCGGATCTGTCACGTGTTTGTGGTGACGTCACAACGCATCACAATACGCACGCCTCCCCTACGTAAGATGGCCGTTAATTGTCGATTGCTTTGCGACGTCGTGACGACCACGCGTCTGTTATAGTCACTAACATGGACAGTCCTGTGGAGTCTAGTTAAGAGCTTAGCCAGTCTGATTGAAAAGGAAACCTTCGTAAAAGGGTGCGGGTAAAGATGTATTTTGTGTGTTTTTATTTTGTTGTGTGTGTGTTGTTAAAAAGGCTGCAGTCGATGTGTCCACGATTTCCGGCGTGTAAAGCCCCCACGTGTCACTAAACCCCTTTGCTTATCTTAGCGCTGTTAGAATGTCTATGAATTATATCGTACGCACGTAAATCTACGCTGTTATTGCCGTTTTTTATTGTGCATCTCTTTGTCAATCCACTGCTGTGTCGATTGTTACAACTTTAGTAGTTTAAACCCATACAGCGCCGAATACAACCGCCTATATATTCATTAAAATGTTTTAAGTTTACCGTTCATAATGTATTTAATATCCCTCGAGAACATTGATTAATCATTGCCGTATGAGAGCCGTGACTTTATAACTCGGTGGTGGCGGGGAGTGTGGTAACGCTTTAATTAATAATTTATAAATAATTTATAAAACAAACCCCTTATCATCTTATTCCCGGTACAGTATTGACAACAGGATGAATCTGCCACTTCAGAGTTACTTTTACCAACGAAAACGCGGATTTTGAATGTTTTACGCTTCCAGGAGACACCGGGTAATTTCGAGGGTAAATGTGGGGTAATGATGGTAATAATAGGCATTTCCCACCACTTATAGGTCACTTCTGTGATCTGCAAAACACGGATAATTTAGGGAGACTTCGTTTACGGATAATGGGATTTCCCCAGAGGAGTCAAGGATTATAGGAGCACGTGCTGCTTGGGAGCTGATGGCTGTGATGGTATTTACCGTGGTCATCATGAGAGTTATTCATGAAATCGCACCTCTCTGTCATCCAGTGTTACACATATCATGGTGCCAGAACAAAGCAGTACCGCAAAGGAGGTCTAATGATGTAGAAGATGCTCAACCTGAGCCCTCATTACTTTGATAGTGCATTGTCTTTGAGCTGTACGCCTTTTGGCGTCCTCTGGTCGAGCACCAATTGGGTCGAGGCTCAAAAGAAAGCCGTCCCTTGGTGTGGACCAATCAGTTTCAAGGACAATGCATATATTAGCATAGTATGTTTTTGTTTGCATTTTGACTGCAAGTATTGTGGTTAATGCAGACATGAATCTTTGTAAAAAGGTTTCAGTTTTGTTGCCAGAAAAAAGGGGGAAAACCCTATTATTAAAGCAGTACCGTATTTGAGATACAGGGTGTTTGAAAAAGATTGACCCGATTAGAAATCGCAATATCCCTGAAATTGAGTCCATATTTTTTAAACACCCTGTATAAAATCACCTAACAAGCAGCCGCGATTGCAGACCAAATACAATGTTCAAATACAATACGGTATCGACAACATACACAGCAGACGAGTATTCTAATATTAAAGAGAGGAAAAAAAACATAACGTGTGCTTAATGATTTCTTGATTTCTTTTTTTTTATGGCAGGAGAGTGTGGCTGAAATTAAGGGCACTCCAAAGTGTTGGCCACCCACAGGACAATGGGGCGCTCTTCGAAGGACAAGCGAGACATCTATTACCGTCTAGCCAAGGAGGAGGGCTGGCGTGCTCGCAGTGCGTTCAAGCTCCTGCAGCTGGACGAGGAATTTAATCTGTTCCAAGGTGATGACAAAATACAAATAGGTTTGACCCCTTTCTGGCAATACAAGAGATGTCAAGATCTTGATTTTAAGCTTTCGTGACTGCAGGAATACATACTCTTTGGTTCTTTCGGTAAAGTCGCGCAGGTATAAAATAAAATGAATCACGACGTTTCGGGCGCAACACAAGCGTCCGTCATCAGGTGGGAAAGCATGGTCTGCTGCTGAGGCAGACTGTTTTAAAACCTTTTTAATGTCAAGATGTTCAGACACCTAACGGGTACCTTTTACAAGGCAAAGTCTGCATTAACCACACATACCTCTAGCAAAACATGCAAACAGACATGCACTGATAATTTATGTGCGTTGTAATTGAAACTGATTGGCCTACACCAGAGACAGCCTTCTTTATGGCCTTGTCTCACCATTGTTAGACCAGAGAACGCCAAAAGGCAAACGGTGCAAAGACAATGGAAGTCTCAGAACACTTTTTTTTGAAAGCCCAGGGGACGTTTGTTACATCGGCCATAAGATATTGAATATTGAAGCAAAAGTAGGTTCTGTGTGTGTGATACCAGATTTGGGCTCGCTAACAGCACTTTCCCCAACAGTCTGTTAGGGCTATACCAGGGGATCTTTTTGTTTGTCAAGATTTGAATAACTTTATTGACACCAAGCACAAGTTAGGTGTACGTCTGGCATTTACGGGCATCTTATAATCAGGAGAATGTGATAATTAATTTGTGAATTACAATATTGTTTTGATCACAAACATCTATGATTTATTACAAAAAAACAGCGTTAGAATAAGTTTATTGCGGAACATGGCCCTGATGTTTCTATGATTGGGAAAATAACTTATTCCCCACCCTGTGGTGCATATGCAAATTATAGGGTAAAGAATATAGGGAATCATGGAACTATAAATGTAGGTATGTTAAACCTCTTTCGCACTGTACGTAGCCAACTGGAGTAATCTGGGTTGTACATGTACGGCTTGTATTCGTGTGTGTGTGCATCGGAACGCAGGAGTAAGCCACGCCGTGGATCTATGTGCAGCACCAGGAAGCTGGAGCCAGGTCTTGAGCCGCAAACTGCGGTCAGTACTAGTTTTAAGTATTTACAAATTACAATAACAGACAAACATCTTTTCATCATCATCACCATCTTCAGCCAATGTATAACCAATGCTGATTGAAGGCTTCTACATGCTCTCACCAGGCAAGATGGTCCTGCAATGCCATTGTGCATCTTACTCCTGCACATGAACTGACCTCATCGCTCTCATTCTGGAGGGTCCTGTTATTAGCATGACCTCTTATTGAATGACATGTAAGTCAAAGTGTCTCCCTGCTCAAACGAGCAAGCTGGGTAGGACTCATTTTTATCAGTGGCCCTGAATTAGTGATAGAAATTACATATTCCCATATGTAGGAGACAGTCTATCCATGGAATAAAAAAAACTCAACATCTATAACACTGCCTTATAAGGAACAGTATATAATAGGTGATGTTTCGGGCAATGGCCCCTCATAGAACGTGATCAAATAATGTATCCATGGATTGACCACTTCATATTCCACATGACAGTATTCATTGTATCAACACCCCAGCTGAGTCAACGCCCAACAGAGGTCTGAAATAATCTTTGCTCTACAGTGGAATAACCACTGTGGGTAACCACGCCTGGATGTGATCAATAGCCTGCAAAGATGGGTTCGTGAACTAAATTGCTGCACTGCCATCTTCTGGCCAACTGACAGCTTTGTGAGTTTAGGAGTTTCACCAACCCTCACCTCGAAAGCTCTCCGTTACAGGTGAATGCCACCACACCCAGCAAATGATGGAAACCATAAATTATGTGTACATTACATTGCATGCCTAAGTTGTCATTCTTGATTTCACAGTGGGGAAGATGGGAAGAAGTCCGATGCCAAAATAGTTGCTGTGGATCTGCAGGCCATGGCACCCCTGCCTGGTGTCATTCAACTGCAGGGAGACATAACTAAGGTGAGCAGACAGCCAGCTTAAGTGAATGGTATGTGTAAAAATTTATATTTCACTTTAAGTGGAAATTCATGGAAATGTTTGCTTCATGACCAAATGACACAGTTTAGCTAAAAACAGAGCAACGTAAAAATGGAAAAGTACAAAAGACAGTACCTACAGTACAAATTAGATCGTACAAATGAGTAACAGTAAAACATGAAATGGTAAAAGTGTCTCCTTACTAAAATTATAATGTAATTGGGCTCATCTCTGCTGGCAGCTGAGTCAGCTTTGGAAATTCCATATTCATACGTCAGAGGCAGGTTTAATCACGCCAAAACTACTTGACACAAATCAATGCACATTTAACCACTGGATTTGTAGATGGGCAGAGAGACCATGTCTATAATGACTGTGTGCATGTTTTATTCGTTCTGAGGTTATTTTATCGTCTGTGACCAAAATGTATTTTACTGATAGGTCTCCACAGCTCAGGAGATCATCAAACACTTTGAAGGACAGCCAGCAGATTTGGTGGTCTGCGACGGAGCACCAGATGGTACGCTAGAGTGCTCGAGTGAGAAATGCAGCACGTTGAAAAGAAACTGATAGATCACAGATGAGCCATGTGTGTTATAGCACTGAGCCAGCTACCTCTAAGCCGGCCGTGATTAAACTGGTTTCACAAGTGTAGGGAGTTGAAGGTCCCAGCATGGTCACCAATGATTGCACACAAAAAACCTGTCATTAAATCATTTTTCACTTCATTTGGCTTAATCCACTTCTGATAATTAACACTGCTCAATTTAATTGACATACCAGAAACATTCCTTAGATGCCAAATCAAAGGTGTGTCGCCAGTGTCTAGTTGGGATAATTCGGCTATTAAAGTGGCTTGGATGTAGTTTTGTAACGTCATATTCCAGGATTGTTTTCTACGACAGTTCCGAATGGAAAGTTCTCCCAACTCATGGTATGGCACCGCTGGTGCACTTGTGAAAAATTTGGATGAACAAGAATCTGTTGTCGTCATGATCGTGTATATTTGGCTATTTACTGTGCATCTTATGTTCCAGTCACAGGACTTCATGACATCGACGAGTACATTCAAGCACAGCTGCTTCTGGCGGTGAGTTCATATTGAACACCATCCTCACAATTATCACAAGTGGTTAGTTCACAAGTGAGCAGAATAATCAATATTAATAAATGTATTGGATGCATTACACACCTATCATTGCTTTTCTAAGCAAATGGTGCTATTTATAGATTTGAGAAACCAATTGAATAATTGTGGGCAGGATCCCGGATCTATACCCAGTATATCAGTAGTAACATGCCTCTGCCCTGCCAAAGTAACAACCTCCTGCTACCCCTCAAACCCCTTGATCCACACCTCCGGTTTCAGCTTTTCCATTTTGGCCGCTGTGTTACCGCAGGCCCTGAATATCACCAGCCACGTGCTGAAGCGGGGAGGCACGTTCGTGGCGAAGATTTTCCGTGGCAAGGACGTGACGCTGCTCTTCTCACAGCTCAAGGTCTTCTTCCCGCTCGTGACGTGTGCCAAGCCCCGCAGCAGCCGCCACTCCAGCATAGGTGCGAGCGTCTACAGCAGCAACAACAGCATCTAGGGCAACGGCTTGAGCAACAGCCACAGCAGCATTCAGAGCAACAGCGACAGTAGCACCTAGGGCAGCAGTACGCACAAAAACTACAACATGTACAACACTTTTGTCAATCCACTGCTGGATGAGGGCTTCCCAATGCCTTGCGAGTCATCGGGATTATTTGATCTTACTTCATCATGCTGGTCAGTGACTCAAACCTACTTTGGTTTCTGAGATTTAATGAGATTTGGCGCATTCTGGGTGATTTGGCCAAAGGCAACGAACACAACAGTAAAAAAATCTGCCAGTCTAGTCCATTCGGGGAACCTCTGTTTTGTTTGAAAATTCTCAGGCTGTTAAGAACATAAAAATGCACATCTCTGTACACAGATACGTTGCACACGCGCTAAAATACTGGTGTGTGACAATTGAAGAATGGCGTCCTCTGGCGATTCTAAGAGCTTGCACGTTTGGGTGGAAGACTTCTTCCACAGTCTCTCTTAGGCACAAGGTTATACCCATACGTTGGCACATGGACGAACACCCACGTGCTTATATTGTAACAGCATGTGTGATGATGTGGGGAGGCCTTCATTACAGCAGTGAAAAGAGCAAGGTTGATGGTGATATGAAATAAAAAATATTGAATAAAAATATGGAACTTCTGAGGCAATTCATCGAAAAGAGACAAAAATTGCTTGATTCTTGAATGGAATCCTGACCCCGAAGCATGAAAATTCATAGAATATAGGGGGAATGGAGTGAATTTTCACATGCATACTTCCACGCAATGACAAGTACCGGGGTGGCTGTTGACATTTTTTTGCATTTGCCTGTTGTCCCAGAGGCGTTTGTGGTATGCCAGAACTACGATCCTCCCGAAGGTTACATCCCCAACATGTGCAACCCCTTGCTCGACCATGAATACGGTAGGAGCCCACTCGGCAATCTTCCTGCCGCACTCATCAGTACAGTCTGGTTCTGCCGCACAACTTGACATGATTGTTCCTGCAGCTGTTATTTTCATTAGGTGATGAAGTACGTTACTTTGCCTGTTATATATATTGCTTTATACTGGTTTCGGTAGTGCCTTGGGTACCATTGTGACCGCGTGCACAGGAAAGCTTCCGTGTACTCATCCTTGTTTTATTTCTGATTCTCAAGTTACGGATGAAAGAGAAAGAAAAGTTGCATAGCATCATGGAGACAACCCAGAATACTTTTCAAATGTATTTTGTGAATTTAAGAAAGTAACAAGACTGACATAGGTATTGAAAACCCAAAACTTTGTTCACTAATGTTAAAATCTGTAGCATACATATGGGTTTGTCATGTTACGCTCTTCAGAATCATAATCTTTATTTAGACAGGAGGAATCCGATGAGCTATGAAGCTCTTTCTCACAGATGCTCAGTAGGGGCGGGTCAAAAAGTTCCAACAACAAGACAAAAACCGAGAGGACTGCAAAGTATAGGAAAGGTAAAGAATTCAATAAATTGCAAAAGTATATCAATTCCTGCCGATGTTTCAACAATAAATGTAAGCTTTACCAAGGAATACTTTATCAAGGACACAAGACCATAGGTTGCACCTCCGATCTGCATGGTTGGTTACGTATGGTGCGAAAGAAGTTCAACATACATACATACATAGTCTAATGTATGATAATAAGCCTTTTGGATTGTCTCTTGAAGTACGTTGCGACCGTGCACTGCTGTCTGCGAGAGCTCGGTTTATAAATGTCTTCATCTCCTGACGTGACAGCTTTACCTCATTTGGAATGCAGCATGATTGAGATTTTTTTTTTATTCTTCAAAAATATTTTTATATATTAAAAAAATGGTCCCCCTGTGCATCTCCCTGCAGATGTGGACTTTAACCAACTGGAAGGACCCAACCGAATCATAGTGCCGTTCCTAGCATGTGGGGATCTCAGCGCCTATGACTCCGATCGCACCTACCCACTTCAGGTACGGTAACTATCCCACAGAAGCCCCACTGTGCCTTTGTTATAGAGCATCTTGATTGATAAGCACCTGCCTGCTTATTAAAGAAAGGACACAGTCCAAAAAACAAACAGCTCTTACCTCTTGGTTCCACACCCAAGCTATGTGGACGTACATTGCAAACATGTTAAAGGGGAAGGATGATGTATTCGGTTTTGTGTATTTGTCAAACCGTTGACCTATTCCATAAACAAATCAAATGAGGCAAAACGGCAGAATGGAACGGCACCACAAATGATGCTGGTCCCCAGTTGCTTCACTTGATGTGTTTGCTCTGAGTTGCAATATAAATTCGAAATATTATAAATTCAATAAAAGAACCAATTCTAAAAATTTATTCGCGACCTTGTATCTTGACACTTTATTGAATCGCGCCAAGGGCGAATCGTAACACATTTAGCGAGGTGCGGTGACATCGGGCCTTGATGACCTGTCGATGTAACTGTTAATGCTCACCCACCTTGACGTGCGCACAGCTCGAGGATGGCAAGCAGTACGTGTACACGCCGCCAACGCAGCCGCCCATCAACCCACCTTACCGTGAGGCCTGCAGCCTCCGCAAGAACAACCTGCTCGCCAGGGAAGAGCAGCCGACGACGGGCTCGACCGCGAGTGACCTGAGCCCGTTGCGAGGGCAGGGCGATGGCGCCCGCCGTGCAGGCAACGCGAGCATTCGGCAGGAGGGAGGCACGACCGACGAAGTTGTGCAAAGCCCATCGTTGGGAGCTGAAGCTGAACTGGCCGAGGTGGCAGAGGGCGGAGGGCAGGCGTGTGGCGGTTTGGTTCAAATGATGGAAAACGTGCGAAATATATCTTTGTGAAGGACATTGCCGTATTTGTTCTGCCTTTAACTGCGTATTAAGTGTTTTGGAATGTAGCCGAGGGGTGGGTAATTACGGACATATTGGAAAAAGATGACAACAATGAGTTCCTGGGTAAGGCTGGAGCAAGCTGCACAGAGGAGAGACGTTAATTCGGTTTCAGCACGTCGCAGCCCACTTACTGTGACACTTCGTGTCTTTGGAATGCATTTTGTGCACTTGGATCTTTGTTCTGGTTATACTGATGTGTCGCTTTAGGTGCTGGGAGCTGAAGACAACTGCAACAACCTACGGAGTACTAATGCCACACGCAACTTTTGTGCTGGAGTATGTTAATTGAACTTATTTTGCACCGTACATAGTCAACTGTGCTCATCGTAGGTGCGAATCATTGCTTCCTCCTCCAGCCTGGGACCCTGAATTCAACAAGGGGCATACAGTGTCTTGCAACATCGTTTTTATTCTAATATTTTTTAAATAATACTGAGTACAGTGTGTAAACAAAATGTTGGATACATTTGTGTGAAAGAAATAAGTTATTTTATTGCGAGTGTAAGGGTTATTAAATCTATGAATACATGGCACGACTATTACCTTTTTGTTTTTAGTTTTTACGACCATACCATTTGGGCAGTTTTACGCATGCACACCCTTCATTTTGCAATGACTTGGGTGTCCTAAACAAATGCAATGCTGCACAAGTGTGAGGTTCCCAGTAGAGGGCAGTGCAGCAAAGTGTGTTGTACCCAACGTCTCCGCTCCCTGTTTTCACAAACCAGCGATACAATTAACCAGCATGGTGAAGTATGGATAAGTCGCCCTCGTGAACCACACGTCAGTAAACATGCAACGTTTGACAAGGTTGGCATGTGGTTGGCCCAACGTTCAATGGAGCTGTACAGTACATGCACTAATAAGATGAGTTCTGGTAAGGATTAAATACCGTAGATTAGAGGCCGACCGAAAATCGGTTTCGGCGCCGAAAGTTGGCAAATGGCCACTTTAGGAATACTTTCGGTTTCCGCCGAAAGTCAATGTTTAACTTTCGGTCTGGTTTCGGTTTCGGCCGAAACCAGAAATTCAGTTTCGGTCGGCCTCTGCCGTAGATTGAACGATCCCACCTTTTGAGTTGAATACACCTCCAAACGTCAAAGCGGAAATTCAAAGGCCCTCAAGTGGAAGCACAACTTTTTTTTAAAAGCAAGCTGTATAGTGGTTGATTTTTAACAATTAAAAAGTGCTTTTTTTAATCCCCCATCTCTGTCCACTAAGTAGCACCTCGGTCAGCTACTCACGCAATTATCTGGGTCAACCGCTGGAATGTAAGATTGTAGAGTTCTACATCAACATGGGTCAATGGGGGACGTATAAGATGGGTGCACCGCAGGTTATCGGCAGGTGGCGTGTCGTGGGGGTCAATTGAGGATACTCTGTCTTAAATTATTACGTATGGCAGTAATGAAGAGTTGACCAAATACACAACCCTTCAACAGCGGTGTGGTGAAGCAATTACAGGGCTGTACTTTTACCACTCGACGAAATGTGTGATTTTATTTAGCTCATGGGGCCCTAAGCTATGTAATTATATAGAACGTACTCCGTAAACCACGGTACGTCGGGCCAACGTTGATCCAACGCTTCCAACCTCATGCCAACGTTGACCCAACCGCGTGTCAACGTTGACCCAACGGTGCCAGCATTGACCCAACCTCATGCCAACGTTGACCCAACCGCGTGCCAACGTTGACCCAACAGGGTGCCAGCGTTGACCCAACCGCGTGCCAACGTTGACCCAACCGCGTGCCAACGTTGACCCAACAGGGTGCCAGCATTGACCCAACCTCATGCCAACGTTGACCCAACCTCGTGCCAACGTTGACCCAACCGCGTGTCAACGTTGACCCAACGGTGCCAGCATTGACCCAACCTCATGCCAACGTTGACCCAACCGCGTGC
>CM025607.2:13769706-13819882 GCA_014621495.2 Entosphenus tridentatus | reverse complement strand
AACAGTGTGCCAACGTTGACCCAACAGAGTGCCAACGTTGACCCAACCTCATGCCAACGTGGACCCAACCGCGTGCTAACGTTGACCCAACGGTGCCAGCATTGACCCAACCGCGTGCCAGCGTTGACCCAACCGCGTGCCAACGTTGACCCAACCTCATGCCAGCGTTGACCCAACAGCGTGCCAACGTTGACCCAACAGAGTGCCAACGTTGACCCAACCTCATGCCAACGTTGACCCAACCTCATGCCAGCGTTGACCCAACCTCATGCCAACGTTGACCCAACCGCGTGCCAGCGTTGACCCAACCGCGTGCCAGCGTTGACCCAACCTCATGCCAACGTTGACCCAACCGCGTGCCAACGTTGACCCAACCTCATGCCAGCGTTGACACAACAGCGTGCCAACGTTGACCCAACAGAGTGCCAACGTTGACCCAACCTCATGCCAGCGTTGACCCAACAGCGTGCCAACGTTGACCCAACCTCATGCCAGCGTTGACCCAACCGCGTGCCAACGTTGACCCAACCGCGTGCCAGCGTTGACCCAACCTCATGTCAGCGTTGACCCAACCTCATGCCAGCGTTGACCCAACAGAGTGCCAGCGTTGACCCAACCGCGTGCCAGCGTTGACCCAACCGCGTGCCAGCGTTGACCCAACCTCATGCCAACGTTGACCCAACCTCATGCCAACGTTGACCCAACCTCATGCCAGCGTTGACCCAACAGCGTGCCAACGTTGACCCAACAGGATGCCAGCGTTGGGCGAACGTCACGTTGACTGGGTTCATTGGGAGTTGGACTTGAAGCAGTGTCGGCATTTTGTGGGGCATGTCCAGGCCTGCCCGCCAGGGCACTGTCTGCAATTGGGACGCACTTTGGACGGTGATCTGGACACGCTTCTCTCGGGAGAAAGAGTTTTGATTTCACCGCGGTGATATTATCGGGATATAACTACTTTGGAGATCTGTGAGAAGTCTTCGTGAGGCGTACGTATGCATACCTGTCGACCCATACGTTTTATCCGCATTCTTGTAGAGGGAAATTGAGTATTCAGGTCCACACGGTGTACAGCCGTCGTCAATACGGGCAATATTTGTTTTGTATATCTTGTTTGTGTTTCTCCATTGTGGTGGGACTGTGTGGGATGAACGTTGAGATTTATAAGGGCACGGGGTGACCAATAAGGTCTGCACTGGTCTGTACTAAGGTAGGCACTGATAAGGTGTTGACATGTATGACGTGTGTATGTGTTTTAGTCATTCTCTTAAGCCTTAAGCTACGAGAAACGCCCATACACTGTTAACATCAGCCATGATCAATCCGCTGCTGGACGACGGCTGAAGTGTTGTACTTAAGAACATAAACATATTGAGGGTGTGTGTTGCAACTGGGAACCGGTTATGGCTATATTTTTGTCAATTGTCGCTGCTTGGTTCCACACTCCAGACCGCATTATTGTCGCCGTTATTATCGTTAACATTAACCCCCAACGTAATGAGGCCACACTACCTGCTTTATGGACCCCTCTGATATCTGCGAAACAATTTCTCTTTCCAAAAATTGCCACTACGATGCCACGATATGACGTCACACGTCAAGACTCTCTCGCCACGAAGTGACGGTAACGTCACCACGGCGCCGGTGCCAGGCTAGGTGCACTTCGAGTCCAACACCATCGCCCCCCCCTCCCTTATTTTACTCCTCTCGTGGCGACACGATGTCGTGATCGGTGTACTCCATCGCGCTAGGTGACGTCATGTCACTGTTATTAAGACGATGCCCCGCCCCCCCCGCTGACCTCCCGGCGACGTCACGCGGAGTTGGCCCCGCCCTGTACACCCCCCACCACCCACCCCCCCGGAAGTGGCTCGCGCGCGCGCGCGTGTGCGCGGCTCCCGTAGTGCTTCGTGCTCAACAACAACAACTTCTAAACTCCTTCAACTTGTTCCGTAGTCGTCGTCTTTCATCGTCGTAGTCGCCGTTGTCGGTGTCGTCGCCGGTGCAGTGAGGGGAGGCGAGAGGTTCTAAGACCGGCGCGCCATGTCCGAGGGAGCGTCGGGGGACGCGGCGCGGGTGAACGCCGAGGGCGGCGGCGGGAGCCGGGCGCTGGCGGCAGGCGGGGAGGACGCAGCCGGGAGAGCGGCGAGGAGAGGTGAGACGGCGGTCTGCAGAGACGTACAACACACACACACACGCACACGCCTCTTTGGCTATCCACTGCTGGATGATGGTCTTACACTCACTCACCCACCCACTCGCTCACCCACTCGCTCACCCGCCCGCTCACTCACCCGCTCACTCACCCACTCACCCACTCACCCACTCATTCATCCACTCACCCGCCCGCCCGCTCACCCGCCCGCCCGCCCACCCGCCCGCTCACTCACCCACCACTCACCCACTCACTCGCTCACTCACTCGCTCACTCACCCACTCACCCACCCTCACGACGTCGTTGAGGGTTGTTTGACCATACTTCACCATAGCTGGTCAGTGCGGGTTCATGTAGGGTCAAGGGGTGGGCCAACACAAGAGAGACCCATGAGTTCTGCAATGAGCCAAAGTGTTACATATATTATATCGTACGACGTTAATTCATTAATCTTTGCTCCTGTGCTATAGTACGTTCTGCGTTGTGCCCCTTTCGATAGGAGACGCGGGTGGTGGGATTTAAGAGCCGCTGATTATTTATTGGCAGGCGATGAGCGTCGTTTGCACGCTTTTTTCCCCTTTGAAAACATTTCACGTGGAAAAATCCCCTTGAGGCGGAACACCTCTCGCTTTGCAAGGCTGGTCCAGGGATGGTGTTTGGAGCAAAAGGCACCGTGGATTGTTGCTGCGCTGTCATGCGCTAAAAACGTAGCCTATAGCGCCTGGTTATGCACGGTGATCGGCCAGGCTTGGCTTCTTCCAAGGTGAGGCGCTTTGCGGGTGATGAGATGATCATTGACAAGAGAGAGGGTACCGACTGAGACTCGGGGGGGCTCGTCTGGCGCCGTGGTAGGAGTGGGGGGGTTGGTGGTTTGAAGTGTTTAGGTGAGAGTTCGTAAACACAGACGTGCATCGCTTTGTGTCAATCCACTGCTGGATGGAGGCCTCCCGCGGTGGTGAGATGTTAACTACATCGCCTGACATACAGGAGGTCGTGGGTTCGATCCCGACCTCCCTGTGACACCGGTTGCAAATTTGTAGTTTGCGTGTCTGTCTTTCTTTCCCCGTGGTCGCGTGTATTCTTCTCCGGATCCTCCGGTTTTCCATCCACATTTAGAAACGTGCGTTTAGCGTATTTGTCCGCTATGCATTTCCACACGATGAGCCATTTCGTTGAGCTATTATTATTATCTGTGGCCAGGTCGCTTCTTCTAAAAAAAAACGGCGACATAGCTCAAGTTGGCCTTTTACCTGTTAAACAAAAAACATTCCCAACTTATTCCAACCCTGCCATCATCATCTCTCTCTCCTTCGGTGGACAGCATCTCGGGCGCGTTCCCGTTCCTTGATCATCGATCATCATTCTAGCGACGTGCCCCCTGCCCGATCGCACTTTCGGTTCTTAGAGTAAATTTTTTTTTATTTAACTCGTGTATGTTGTATAATCCATGTGTTCCTCTTCCTATCTCTCAGTGTAATTCCCCGCATGCATGTATCTCTGAAAACTAATTTCTGTAGAACTGCTTTTTATATTTGGTTTGTGGTGCTTCTCCTGCACCTCTGATTAGCACGGTTGACTATGTAGGGCGCGAAATAAGTTCAACATACATATCAATCGAGGCTTCTTAGCATAATTATAGTGTATGTACTTTGACATCCGAACTATTAATATCATACTATAGTGGTCATAAACAAATATACTCAACACACATGTCAACAAATACAAAATCAGCGACGTTTCGGGCAATGCCCCTTCTTCATAGCACATGTTGTATTTTGGAAACGCATGTAAGCCAGAATCAGATTTAAGAAATTATGCCTCAACCTACACCCAAGACTCTACCCACACTGACCTGCAGATGACAGCCTTTATAGCGCTTATCAGGAGATGGTACTTCGATTTATGACTCATGTGTCTGCCCAACTTCAACCAGACGAGTTTGCTTGTCACTGAACTTCCAGCTGGGCGACTCGGCGTTAGAGCGAGATTCTCGTAACCAGGGGAGGGTTTGCCAGTTAAAATCCTGGTTAGGGGTTGACGCAGCCCATCATCCCTCCTAGATGGATAAAATAGGACCGTTGTGTGGGTAAGCAATCGTCAATATGTGTCTGATGATTGCACAAGCCTCCCACCATAAGAATGTGGAATTTTCACCACTGGCTCAGAACGTTGAACAGGAAAGGAAATACATCTTGATACTCATTTTCAAAATAAATCACTTCTTGAGTTTTGATAACTGAAAAAATGTATCGGTCATAAACCAGCTGCCTTTGAGAATACACACGAAAGAATGTGTGTATTCATATTCGTTTTAATATTTGTATGATTATAAATGATGGCATATTTGGTAAACGTAGACATGCATTGAATGCACGTTTATATGTAAAGGGAAAAAAAACATGGAGGGCAGTTGTATATACTCCTAAATGCTTAAAGACATTGACGACACACATGCACTACATACTATATATTGTGTACATCCAGCAGTGGATTGTTCATGACTGATGAAGATGAACATACATTAAATTTCGATTTAAAGCTTTCGTGACTGCAGGAATTCATCTTCTTGGTTTTTTCGGTAAAGTCACGTAGAAGGGAAGTAATAAAATAATAAAAATAATAAAACATAATAAAATAATTCTCACGACGTTTCGGCCACAACGCAAGCAGCCGTCTTCAGGTGAAACCAGGTCTGTCGAGGCTACATACTATTAACACTTCATCCCTTTATTAATGCTACCCCCATCCTTCCTGTGATGCTGCTAATCCTGCATCATGCACGGGCAAAGTAACACTATTCACATACCTGCATTTCCCATTTCCTCTCCCTTGGATGCTGCTAATCCTGCATAATCCACGGACACAAGTAGCACTAATTACATACCTGCATTTCCCATAAATATGCTAAATTCCTCTTGATATGCAATTTCTTTTGTTAAGGCCCCCCCCCCTCCCAACCCAGCTTATATATATGCTCCAAGCACGTGTGCTGCCTCATTCAGACGCTGTCGCCTCGACAGACCTGGTTTCACCTGAAGACGGCTGCTTGCGTTGTGGCCGAAACGTCGTGAGAATTATTTTATTATGTTTTATTATTTTTATTATTTTATTACTTCCCTTCTACGTGACTTTACCTAAAAAACCAAGAAGATGAACATACATTATTTTTCTGCAGTAAACTTGTACAAAGAATAGCTGGTTGATTAAAATAACACTTGTTTAATGTTACCTAGAGGAAAGGAAGAACTCGAAGTTTTGTCCCACTGGCCTTTTTCAGGAAATACACCTAAATATTGTATGTATATTGAACTTATTTTGCAACGTACGTAGCCAACTGTGCTAATAGGAGGTGCGGGTGAAGGACCACAAACTAAACACAAAAAGCAGTTCTCAAGAAATGAGTGTTCAATCGAGATGATGACTTAAAAGTGCATCGCTCCTAGTGGATTCCTAATATTGGAATGAAGAGTGTTCCAGATGGCCGCAGAAGTGTATCTGAAAGCGCGAGATGCAGTGACCATCTTTGTTCGATGATAATTGTAAATTTACAGGTTAAATAAAAACTTTGAGTTTCTGTGATTACTGTGAGGAATGACAGATTGAGATATATTAGACAACTGGCCTGCCTACGGGCTGGGAGGTTGCCACCAGATAACAACAGCCAGTTAGTGGGTTTGTGAACCCAATTTTTGCTAAACCTTGGAATGGTATCCTCTCTGGCTTGTGAGTTTCTTCCAGGCATTCCAGTTTCCTCCCACACAGCAACACCACAAAAACGAATTGTCGAATAGAACAAATGCAAAACTCTCTTAAAAATTAGTCTTGAGGCTCAGCGAGGTTCTTCTGAGTAAATACATTTATATTATTCTTACGATTTACAGACCCTAAAGCTGTCTGCCTGCCTTTGAGCCTCAGACGTTCACACCTAATTATATACGTTCCCAATGTGCCTCAGTCTAGCTAATGAAGCCTGGGGCATGATTGCAGAAGCCTAGGGAACCTAAGTGTGTCTAAGGCATATACGTCCCTGTGTTTGTGTCACCCTCACAGGCTCCGTGAGCGACCACATCAACGTTCAGGCCGGGCAGCTCCTCCGCAGGTATGGACTTGGGAACCTGTGTGAAGTACGTATGTAACGGTTGATCAAGCTACTTGCTGCTGCCACCTCGCAGCACAGTGTTGTCCTTCCCCCACACCTCCGATTAGCACGGTTGGCTACGTACGGTGCAAAAGAAGTTCAACATACATACAGTGGGTTTCAGAGTCTCACATATCTGCAGCGTGTGAACCACCTACCCTTGCCTGTAAATCATAGGCGTGCAGTACCACCACACCCATGGCATGTAGCTGGAGATGCAGCATGTCAAAATTGGCCCATTGTTTGAACCGATGCTGCTGGGTACAACAACAATATATTTTTGGTTGGTGGATCACAAAGATGTTGTCAAACTCCATTTCCGTGGGGTGTCAACATGGCTTTGCCAGAAGACTGCACAGCAAATGTGGACTCCATGTTCCACTTTTATGGGATAGAGTGTGGCCCCCTTTCACGTGGGGATTTTATCCTGATGTTCCGGTTTCCTCCCACATGTAAACACTCAATAATTGGCTAATAGTACCTTAATGTATAGAGGACCACAGAGCTTGGAGGGGGGAATTTGGCAACGACTCACCGCCTGGCTGCCTGTCCTGCTTGTCCGTTGTTCCTCTCACCTCTAAGTTCTTCTCTTTCTTTGAGACTGTGCGTCGCATTACAATTTGAAATTATTCTTCGATTTTTATTATATTTTATTATATTTTTCATGCACTCACAACATCTCAATTGTCTCAGAGCACAGGATATTGTTGGTACGGAAGACCCATAGGCTGATGGACTCAACATTTTATTTAATTAAGCGGGTAGACAGAAGGAAGTTATTTAATAGAATTACTACCTCCAGTGCTTGACAGCAGCACAAAATGAGCTTTTGTTTGGTATTTGTCTTAGTTTAGTTTTAACAGTGGAGTGGCATTCAAAGTAGGGAACACGGCTATTGTCAGTGGAGATGGAACGATTAAGTCAGCTCGTTTGCATGAAAATATGTGGATAGTTGCAAGGCAAGATGATGAAAGATGCTGACGGTTTGGGGAAGTATCTTCAGCAGTAGATAGATCATGATTATGATCATGATGGTGAAGATTTAGAATCACATTACATCAGTGTGGTTGAAACATTACCTGGTCATACATGGATGGGCAATTTGAATTGATAGTGGTAAAAGTAGTTTATTGTGTACTCGCATGCGCAACAAATACAATAAAAAGTTCAATCGCCAAGTACAGGTGCAATAACTGTTAAATATGTACTAAATATTGGATAAGCTTGCATTGGAATATTTATCATTCGCTTGGTGTGGGTAGCCTGAAGGGTCTTGACTTTTCCTGTGGCGCGCGGTATTGCTGACCAGGGGAAGCTTTTAGCGAACAATTCTGTCCCTTTCGAAGATGGGGGGAAATACCCTCCCTTTATACTTGTGACGTCAAGTGTGAAGTCGCTTTGTCGTAAACATATTTATTGTGGCTGTGGTGCAAGACATGTCTAGAAACCTCATAACCTCCTCTAAGGCTGTTAATTCTTTGAAATTCACCCACCAAGCAGTAAAATACGGTGAGACAAAACAACAGCATGTACGGAGATGAAAAACATTGAGTAAAAAGGCATCACATTTAAAGTATTAGGGAACCACCCTGCAATTGCTTGTTCACGTCAATGCTGTTGGAAAGCCATCTAAGAGAGAGAGCTCCCTCTAGAGGACACTACGCATATTGTCTGCCACGCTGCCGTAATCATCTTGGTAGATGAGGAACTATCCAAAGTTTATCCCATTACTCATGACCGGGGTGGGGGGGGCGAGGGAATTTAGAAACTTGTCCATTCTTTCAAATACTGCACTGAGGGATTGAACCGGTGATCTCTGGGTTCATAGAAAAACCCCCAGAAAAAAAACCCAAGCATACTCGGGGATAAGACTCATCAGTCGGTGAAGACCATGAATTTAGCCGTGTGTATACACACACACACAACTGGCACGGAACGTTGAGTGTTGGCACTGGCTGGGTGGATGGATGGAATGATTAGGTCCCCAAGCATGTAGCTGCTTGTGTCTGTTAATTGTTCTTGACGTTCCTTGGCAGCGTGAATCTCTGCCAGTGGCCATCTGGGCATGCCGGACCACTACATACAAATGTTGGGAGCTGAGTGTTAAGTGATGGTGATGCAGACTCGTTTATTACTAGCAGTGAGATGGTTATTCTGCATTGTAAGGCTGTGGTTGACCACAGGTCTGCGGCTTCATTCGGATAAGCCAACAATCATCGCCACCTTTATCACTGACTGTGCTTTATGACAGAAAAATGCAAATAGTTGCAGGCTGACATTTCAATAAATTATCCTTTGAACAGTATTTAAATAAAGGGTGAACTTTATGCTTGGACTCCACTGCCAACACAAAAATGTACGGGTGGAGTGGTGGCATGGTGGTGAGCACATTGCTCTATGAACTCGGCGAACTGGGTTTGATCCCTGGCCTCAGAGCTGAGTTGCCCATGCGTGACTATATTATGGTGAACAAGAGTTGCGCAGATTTAGGGTAACCCTGTCGCCGTGAAAGCATTAATCAAACAGCAGGAGCGTCACGACAGTCAAGACAGCCTGTCATTTGGGACGTTACCAGGGTCTGGCACGTGGAGCCACTCCTGGCCACGGCTAACATCGGTGGTGAGGCCTGGGCCCCCTTCAACCCGTACTGACCAGCGTGAAGTATGCTCAAACATCCCCAGTGACTGACGTGGCATGAGAAGGCCTTCACGTAGTAGTGGAATAACAAAGGGCTATAAATAATATTGTATAGGTTAATGCCACCTATGGATTTTATGGGTTTATACCATTGAACATTCTATAGAGTCACACAACTACAGATTTTTTTAAAAAACATTGTTTTGTAAATCGAACCGAGACCTTGAAACTTGACAATTTGTTGAAACAATGCAATATGAATATTCCAATTGAAATCCAGGAATGCACTTAACTAAAATAATTCAGCAATCAAGGTCGGCAGTAATAGCAACCCTGCATTCATATCCCTGACTTCAGCCATCCGTGGTTAAACCGGGTGCTCAAGTGTCCTGAGTTGAAGGTCTCAGCCTGGTCACTAATGATTGAGAAATTTTATTTTCTTTGTCCTTTAATTGCACGTGAATGATTTCATCAAGCCATCCACTCGTTCACCAGGGATTGTACCAAAGAGCCAATCATTTACATGTTTGTTTTTTCACTGAATGTTGATTGGTCAAGCCAAGTCAGTTTATTTTTGGTAAACATGTGGCACCTTTCTGGCACAAATCTGCCACCCAAAGGGCCATCTCATCATTAAATGTAAAAATAAATAAAAATACGCAATTTTTCCAGTTTAAACATAATTAAAAGCAAGTTGTGATCTGGATTTGAAGCTTTCGTGACTGCAGGAATCCATAATCTTTGGTTCTTTCGGTAAAGTCACGTAGGTAGAAAAATAATAGATCACGACGTTTCGATCGCAACACAAGCAATCGTCATCAGGTGGCTGCCACTTTGTAATCATTCTTGACTGTTGTACATCGTCCCCGCTCGCCATCACGTGTCGTGCAAAAGCCCCCCTTTCTTCAGAGTTTGGACGATGTTATTAACCTACGTATGGTTTCAAATCCATGTGTTCTTTCTGTCAATGTTAAGCATGTACGATTCATGGAAGTTATATACCATAGTTTAATTTAGCCCAAATGACAAGTGAGGCTGAACAAACGAAAAACAATATGAACAAAGCAACAAATATGTAGGTTTTATCAAATTGTGATGCAGTTGGGGGGGGGGGGGGTGAATCGCTCCAAGTCCAATGCCGAGCTTGCTGTAGGAGATGTGATGATTCCTCCCTTGGTGAAACGATAAATTGTCGTGATTCAAACCAAGCACACACTCTCTATAACCTTCGTGTGAACGCAGCATTCATTAGCGGATTCTGGCGTGACCTGAACCTGTTACGTACAACATTGCCATCTTTGTCAGCCATGATCTGTCCACAGGTCTCCCCAAGCCATTGCCATCCCTCCTGCTACTGCACAATCAGTTCGTATTACCTGCCTTGAAAAAAATAACACCGACAGAAAATGCATCAAAAAGTTGAACATTGCACAAGAAAAGGGACAGAGAGGTGCATGCTGGGAATAATCAGAATCTTTATCCTTAAGCTTCTTTTTCACAGATGCCCAGTAGGGGCGGGTGAGAAACTTACAACAATACGAAGCGACACAAAGAGGCACAAACATGTACGAATAGAATAAAATCGCCACTTGCACGTATCGTGTACCTAAGATGCGATATTGCACGATGTGCCATTATACCGTGACCTTACTGTATACGTTATATCCCAGCCGTAGTGGACAGCTTATCTGTATTTAATGGGTGGCTAGGTTTGCACATGCGTTGCGGTGAATGATGCCCAGGTGTGTGAACTTTGAATGCCTTTCAGAGCCTGTGTTTGCACAAGTGTGTCAGTTGCCCGCCTGGTCTGACTCATAGGCAAGACTGCACTCTAACCAAAACAACATCACAAATTATTTCATAATTTTTTGCTATTTCCTTTTACGCGCAGCGTAACCTTCAGATTGTGCACCGCCAATGTGACTCGGATGGTCGAAACCGTTTCAGAGTTTGCTTCTTTAAATAAGTGGTGCTGGTAAAATGAAGGGTAATCCATTTACAGATACCCTACGCGATTGTTCAACGCACAAATGTATTGCATGAGACGAGGGTTTTAGTAGTCGGTGGGGTGTCCGTAAATTGGTAACTCGGGGCTTTTGATTCCAAAAGCCCCATAGGCCGATAGAACACGACACATTTCATTGTTACTTTTAGGTATTTTGTCATGATCTGAAAACACTCTTTTAGTAATTAATCCTTTATAGCAGTAAAAGGTTTCACTAATGTTATATATCTTAATACAATAGCCTTAGAATGTTCAGCGCAAAATAATATGTTGGATACTACTTTCATTTGTTTGAGTTCCTCCTCACGCCATACGGGTCGTGGAGGGTTATTTGACCATACTTCCCAATGCTGGCTGTGCGGATTGGTGAAGGTGTGGAGCATAGCCAATGGTAGCACTGTACGGTACAATAATGAATTTTACTGCACTGAACTCTGCTGACGAAATGTCAGCCCAACACTTTTATCACTTGTTCTGAATAATTAATTATATTTAAGGAGTCAAAAATATAAAATAAGCGAATGTTTAAGGCCAACGGGCCCTTCGTCCGGAGCTCATGGAGACAAAGTGCAATCGCGACTGACTCACTGTTGTGCCTTAAAATGCACTACGCTAATAGTTAAACATAATGCAGATTCAGCCTTGCAATTTTGGTTTAAAATGTAATCTGTGAAACATGTGCGTTGTCATTATTTAAAAATGTGTTACGGTAACATCTATCAATCACGTGACCAATTCATAGCCCCCCAACAATTCTATGAATCACAACAATAAAATAATCGCACATTTTTTTCTTGTTTTTATCATCTCGTTTGTATTTTCTCTCTCTCGTTTGCAAAGTTTAGTCCGCTCCCTTAGCCTAAAAGCAATAGTAGCACCTCCATTTACATTTTATTTGCTTTAATTGTAAATGAAACAAAAATGAGCACACGTATACTTTTAAACATGTTGGGTAGAGCAGTGGTGCACTGTAGTACGAAGCTTGTATTCGATTCCTGGCCACGGATAATATCAGTAGCAAGCGATATCTGAACCGATGCTCGGTCACAGCCTTTACCAACCCATACTGACCAGGTCAGCATGGTGAAGTATGGTCAAACAGGTCCATGACCGATACGGCATGGAATGGCCTTCATCCAGCAGTGGATTGATAAAAGGCTGAAACAAAAGAAAGACAGGTGGCTGAGCGGGGAGCCGAGGAGTCTGTGTGCTTGCTGCCGAGACTGTTTGCACATCCGATAGTTCAATTTACCACACAGTCTGCAATTGAAGTGTGTGCTGCATCATCATGAACACGACCAAGGTTCTTCGCTCTTGTAAAGTGGATGTTAAAGCTGGGCAAGTAACGACGCATCGATTTCAAATTCGATTACTACGCCTGCTAAGCGGGCATCAAATTGTGCGCGCGAGTATTTACGCATTTATTTGACCAACATAAAGGACATACACATTTTCATCCTGGAAGGACATGTCCATTGTTATCTGACCGATCGATTTTACTTTTAGTCAAATAAAATGGCACGTCTTCAAATGAACGTATGAACTGGAAACCCGATTTTAAGTGTTCCTCTTTTCATTATAACCGCACCCTGAATCACTACTACAGAATCGCAGAGCTGCATGCGCTTGTGACCATTTGTTTCGAGATCCCCACCCGCTTTCATCACGTTTGAGCATGTTGTCGGCAGTAAGCGGTGGAGTGTCTTGAATCATCGGTTAAATATAAACTGAATGGTGAGAATAAGGCGCGTGCCGTAGTGATTTACATTATTTTCGCTCTTTCCCATCTTTGAGTTGGGTATTATTTGCGTCGAGTGTCGTTCAGTGTTTGTTCAGCCGTTTTACTGCAGGGCTTTCTCTTTGTAGTCGACAAAACCTGATGGATTGAGTTTATATATAAATATATATTTTTACAATTTCATTATTTTCTTGTCTCCACTCAGGATATATTAGGGGTGTTGTAAAAGTCTGTGGTCTGACCCAGAGAACAATGAGTGGAGTGACCTTGATGAAGCTGAGTTATGTCTGTACATGGTCTCCTTGAAGTGCAGTCTACTTGGTCAGTCATCATCATCGCCGATGTCCAAAGTTCTCACCCAGAAGAACTTTTTGGTCTCGCTCGTCAAACCACTCGGTCCACGTTGCTTCATGTTCATGAGAAATTCGCCTTTCTTGGGAGCGATTCTTCAAAGAAATTACCCTCGTTTTTTAGCCCCTTTTGTCGATGCCCTGCTGGAGGATGGTGTCTTCTATACCGTGTAGATCATGGGGGCTGGTGAGGAGAGGAGGGGGCAGAAAGACCAGTTGAGACATCGCTCGCCACCGATGTTAGCTGTGGCCCTGAATCAAACTCGGATCACTGAGTTCACCGAGCAGTGATATTATGTTTTCAATACCTTCCCTAATTTATGCATCCTGAGCTGTATGACACAGGTTTAATGTCTTGTTTGCTATAATCCTGAAAAAAAGTCCTAGGACTCGGTGTGAATTCCTGCGCAAGTAATTGATATTATAATACTGTACGTTGAAAAACAATGGAAATGACTCAAAAGCACTCCAGATAGACATCAATGCAGGAATATATAAAATTAGCAAAAAGCGTGATGTTGCATTGACACTTGCACCACAGCCCTTAACCCCACCATCGCTGACGTCACTGTCATCGGTTACCCTACCGCCGCCACTTAGCGTCAACCCAACTCTCATCGGTAATAAATTACTCGTTTCGCTGACGGCTTTGGCGCCGTCTAGCTACCATGAGCATAGCTGTAATCTATCCGCCTTGGTTGATCTATGAATCTTGAATGACCTGCAATCCCCATCCTGTCTCCTTGCCTTGTCCAAACACCCAACTGTTGCTGCTGCTGCTCTGGTATTTGCCCAATGCCAATTGCTTTGCGACTTGCGTGGACTCTGAGCTATTAACTTGGTCCCATAAAAGTGTTTGGCCACTTTCCATGTCAGGCCATGCCTGCTGCAAAAAAAAACAACAACTTGCAATTAATAAAGGGGATTTTGTCGTATTCATTTCAAAAAGGGAACCCTGAGAGAATAACCCACTTGTGAAGTAGCTTTTGCCACATTCGGGACAATCATTATGACATAATGCCGGTGCACTTCATGTTTTCTCTTTTCAAGAATGTTGTTGATGACAATGGGACAATGTCGTACTTTTTTTTAATTAATTGACAATGGTCTTTAACATCTACTGAACAACATCAACTTGATGCGCTCTGACAGCATGTCCCATTGTGAAAGAAGTGTCCTTGAACTGTGTGAAAGTTCATTGCCAATGACTTACCTTTTTATGTCGGTTTTCTGAGTGAATACAGCTGTGTATAGACACTTATTAACACCTGGCGGTTTACTTACATGCTGATTTGAGCAATTGCATCACGCTTGTTTGGGTTGCAGTGTCATGTCGTCCGTAGCTTCTCCCCGGGTTTAACGGCAGGTGTAATAACCTCGAACTGCAATTACGTGTTTAGCTTTGGTTGGGACCAGGCCATCGGTCGGCCGTTTATGCATGGGCATATTGACTCAGAGGCAAGAATGCTGACTGCCAGGGTACACAGCTGCCTGAGATGTGGGGAGGGAGTGTCCCAGAAAACCTTGATGACCCGTAACATCTCATAATCCAAGACAGTTGGTTTTTTTGTGTTGAGAATTGGCAGCTTCAGGGGATGTAAATTGCATATTATTAAATAAATTATTGAGTGTGGCCATCCGTGTGGAGGTGATGTAATGAGAGGTTGAATGTGAAGTGGTAACATTTAAAAATTAAGCGAGCATGAGGCATCCTGAATTGATACAGTAGACTCGATTTTCCGCACAAATGACGGGGAGGACGGCCAGGGATAATTTATAATCGCGGATAATGCAACAAAATATAATTTCTGTGTATCTCTATACCAAAAACCACACATAGGTTGAAATTATGTTTAGGTTAAGAAAATTTAATTTCTGATTTAAAGTTAAAACAACACTCTTCCGTTTCCTCTGCCATCGCACAGTTTAGTAAATTAAAACTCGCAAAATAAATGATCGGATAAGTCACTCAAAATGAAGAACAACTGATCATTTTGATCCTTCCTCTTTCGATTCAGAACAAATACTAACGATCACCGATCGAAGCTTATGCCGTGTGATCATACTTTCCTGCTCCCGTGCATTAAGTGGACAGCAGAGCCACGTCAATCAAAATCAATCGAACACCCCTGCTGTTGTAAAGATAGGCAACGACTGTACTGTAGTGGCGATCATGTGGATTTTCGATTAAGCTGAGCACATCTTTGTTCAGGTTAAGCACAGTGACTTGTGGTAAACATTTCCAAGAATAAAAAAGTATAACTGTTTTTAGGTTATTAATCTGGGCTTAAGGGAAAATCCATCAGTTATTAATTAATGTCAAAATCTCAGGTACGCAGTTAATCCGCAAATCGGATCAACCACAACTCGGATAATCGAGTCAACTTTAAAAATGGTTGTTGTAAAAAAATATCAGAGGCCGCACATTCAACTACCACCTTGCCAATATACCTTGTAGTGAATGTGCAGCCTCTTTGGCTGCAGGGTTGATATTAACAATATTCATTAAGACCGACGCAAATTATAATAAATGGTCACTTTACTTGCACACACGTGTCGTGTGTGAGAATCGATTCCAAGCCACGTGCCCATCTTTATTGGCAGGCATGAGGCAGTGGCAAAAACAAATATTTTGATCGGTTGAAACTCCTAATGTGCTCCTGCCTCCATCATCACAGACGATGGGGAAAATCGGCAAGGCGATGTGTTTTGGCCATTTCGTCAAGGTGTGAAAGCTGTAATTAATTAAGTTACCACTTGTGTGTTGTAAATCTGGTTCATAGTTTAGGTCGTGTATGTTATCTGGCTTGGTGGCAGAAAGATCAAGTCACGCGTCTAAGTTTTTGGAGTTCATTTCGGCCCATCAACCTCCTAATCTTTGTCATCATTAGCTATGAACATTCCACTGCTGGATAAATGCCTCTCCACGCCGTTGACATACGTCATTGTCCTGTGATGTATAAAATCACGCCTCCCTGGGGTGCATAAAATAAGTACCGCTTACAGCTGTTTTGCGAAGACGTGTGTGTGTCTATATATATCAGGGAGCGGTAGTGTAGCGGGCGGTTAGCGTGCTGCACTACGAACCCGGGCACCTGAGTTCGATTCCTATTCGCGGCCAAAACCATCAGAACTGGTTCTTGGCCTTCCCTAGGTTGATGCAACCTCAAAGGAACACGTGGTGTGTAAACAGTGCCACTGGGGAAACAAAGGTGGCACGGTGTGGTGCTATGCCGTGCTGACCTTCATAGGTGCTCGCTAACGGCACTTGCTCCGACAGTCTTAAGGCTATAGGGGGATCTATACCTTTGTCTTGTATATATCTCTTGCTGACCCTGGCTTGTCTCTGTCAGGTTTATTTTGGACCGCGCGGAGAGCGAGACGGAGACGGTGGGGCCCGCACCCACGCTGGAGGAGTTGGGGGGGTCGCCCGCCGAGCAGGAGGACAAGGGCGTAATCGAGGTGGCCAACTGCCTGCGCCTCATCGGGGACGAGCTCGACCGAGACCAGAAACTGCAGGAGTCAGTGTCCCCGCACACACGCACGCTTCGATGCACACGCTTGCTCGCTCACTCACAAGCGCTCGCTCGCACGCTTGTACGAGCGCGCTCGGCACGCATGCGTGCGACGTTCACGCTGGCGCGCACACCATGTAACGCACACACGTACGCGCAATGCAACACTCGGACACAATGAAAATGATCGCGCGCACACACACGCGTACACATGGAGGTCAGGCAAAAATACGTATATCCCCGAATCTCTTGACAGACTGCTGCAGATCGTGTTATTAGTGAGCACATGTGAAGGATGGCACGGGGCACGAGAGGGGGTGGTGTGACAAGCATTACGTCCGACCACCTTCATCTCCCAAGTGCCGATGTTTACACACCATACCAAGTACTGATTTGAAGTTCAGTCTACCAAGGGGAGGCCCCGGACTGGTTCAGATATTCGCCACAGATATGAGTTATGGCCACGAATTGTGGCTAGCATGCGGTTTGTCCATAGCACCGTTATGCTAACCACTAAACCACCACTCCACTCGGTAAGACACACACACACACTCGCTCACATTTTCTAAAATACCAAATCGCTTGGGTCTTCAAGAGTCGACATTCGCAGAAAAACTGGTGTAGAGCAGCCTTCCCTGTCGGGACCCTTCCATGGAAACACCACGGAGGATGCTGGTGGGTGAATGGGTGCCAGGACTGCGGTCTGGTTTTGTGGCAAGAGGAGGAAATGGGCCCACGGGCACGGTGCCCAGATGTCCGTGCGTCCAGGAAGCCGTTCCGAGCGAGGTGGCCAGGTAGCTCTGTGGGTTAATACCGTGTCAGGCGCATTGACAGCGAGTGACTGATGAGTGAGATATTGGATCCGAATCCGGGTTTCGGCCGCCCCTAGCTACACACTGGGTTCTGAAGTGGAGTGAATTGGTAGTCTCAGCATGACCATCAATTTTACAAAAAAAAACATCGAATTAAATTTTGTTAATTTGGCTACATTGTTGTTGATGGTCTCAGCCCAGTTATCATTGGCTGCACAAAAAAAAGCTTAGCAAAGTTTGGCTTTTTGTAAGTTTGGCTTCAGAAACCCCCCCGCCCCATTAAACTTACATTTGTAGTTTCACTTATTTCATGCTTCGTGGCATAGGAATTGTATGCCCCCTCATTAAGGGACTCGGAATGTAACAATTAAGTATCATGATTTTAAGTATGAATTCAAAAGTCAATTGTTAAACATTGTGGTGAATGTAACGTTGGTAGATCCTTGGTGTGAACCCAGTACATGCAACATACACAAAAGAAATATGAATTCTGAGCGTGATCGGATGCACGCATCCTGAGCGTTAGGATCGATTTTCATCGACGAATGAATGCGACGCTGCCTGCCTCTCTGTGATGTCATCTCCCGGGCCATTCTCGTAACACATGGTGGTACACTGCTAGCTGCGTTGCTTGGGAAATGAGATGTATTTGTGTCGTAACAACAGAGCTCCGTTAGCACAATTGCGATATGTTGTTGTTCAGCCCTTAATCAATCTACTGCTGGATGAAGGCCTCGCCACGCCGTGTTGGTTATTATGGGAGGCTTGTTGGACCAAACTTCAACATGCTGTGGTTAGTCCAGCTTGGTGAAGGGAGGGTAGGCCCATAACTGCGTCAGATTATCACTCGCCACTGATATTTGCCGAGGCCCGTTCGTCAATAAAACTCGGCTTGCTGGTTTTACAGCACGAGGCGCTACCTCCTGCGTAACCAGCCTTATTTGAATATAATTGTGGAGGGGGGGGGAACTTTTCGAAGTGCATTCAAGGGGAGGCTAAGGAGGGGTTTTGGAAGGCAGAGAGCAGCAGGAGATTGTGTCTGGCACTGGTTTGTGGATGCCGGAGGGGGGAGCATGCGTTTCGATAGGACCAGAACCGGTTTGACCAGGTGCTGTGCCGTGTAATGGAATAGCTGTGTACAAAGACAAAGATCTCCCGATAGTTATACAAGCTGTCTGGGGCAAGTGTTGCTGTTTGCAAACGCATTATTGATGGCTGGCACAACACACCACGGAGTAGTGTGGCGGCCAGAACTGCAATCGGCCGACTTTGTCTCACCAGCGCTAATGGTTACATGCCGTGCAAGCTACTCCGTTAAGGCTGGGTCTTCCTAGGCGAGGCGCGTAATCGGTTCAGATCACCTCCACTGATGTTAGCCATGGTCGGGGATCAAACTCGTGTTGCTGGATTTGTAGTGCAGTGCCCTAACCACGACACTATTGATCCACTCACGTCTTAATCACACAAGACAAAGATTGAACACTCTTGGGACAGATGCTGTTAGCGACCATCGATGAAGGCCAGCACGGCACAGAAGTGGGTGAGTCGTCAGCTCTACACACGGCCGCCTTTGCCTCTAGAGTTGTGATGTTTACACATTGCACAAGGTACTCCTTTAACGCGGAGTCAACCTAAGGGAGGCCTCCGGACCAATGTAGATATTCATCACCGAAGTTGGCTGTGAGCGGAAATTTAACTCCTGTCTCGGGGTTCGTGGCGCAGTGTGCCAATTGTTACGCTACCACTCCCGACTTGCACCCGCACATTCGTACACGTGTGCGCATGAGCCACCGAGGTGGAAAATATTACCGCTTGCAGTTACAAAACAAAATAATAATAAAGCGGCTGAAACAAACCCCGCGATGCCGTGTTGATGAAACTGAGCTGCTGCTGCTGCTGCTGTGTAGGAACACGCGTGACTCATCTCTCTATTTTTGTTGTTGCTGAATGTATTTAACCCAATGAAACTAAACATACAAAAAACTATTAAAACATTTTTCAGAAGCAACCTGGACACATGATAGCTCAACGAAGTGGCTTATCATGTGGAAATTTATAGCAGCCAAGTACTCCAAATCCATGCTTCTAAATGCAGAGGGAAAACCTGGAGGACCTGCAGAAGAATCAACGCCACCACGGGGAGAAAGACATGCAAACTCCATATATACAGGCATCGGGGTCGGGATCAAACTCATAATCTCTTGTTTCCCAGGCTAGGTAGTTAACATCTCGCCACCACGGCGCCCAGATCTCAGGACACCCACTTTGGTGTTTGCATGTTCAGCCACTGTGCATAAATGAGGTGTTCTAGGCAGCTGTTGGGCTATATTGTCCGCAAGGTGCATTGCGGCAAAATCTATTGTTGTACTGTACTTACCGACCCACCTCTAACCCACCCTGACCATCATGGTGAAGTATGGTCAAATAACCCTGATGATGCCCACGGCGGAGTGAGGCCCCTCTTATCCAGCAGTGGATTTACAAAAGGGCTGTCCATGCCCGTATCCCAGTTGTACTGCTGGCCTCATTTGAAGTTGTAAAAACGTTTCCATTAGGAACTCGTCGAGTTCCGTGGATGCCGATATCACAACTAATTTTCGAATGTCCATTTATCGCTTCAATCGATCTGTTATCCACACTTTACACACACCTTGCATAGTCCCTGAAATGAGTGTTGGTCGCATTAAATTAAAGCAACATTTAACTATGAATATGATACATTGAGTTAAGGTGTGACGGGGCATCCCCCCCCCCCCGGCCTTGGCGATTTGATTATTTGTCGTGATGAGACTCAAGAGGGGGGGGGGGGGACGTAGCAGCCTCCAATGACCAGAGCGTGAGCCTCTTGAACCCCATTGCATGCAACATATATGAATTTAGAAACATTTATTCTTACACAAGTGATTGCTTAAAGCATCGATATTCATAAACTCATCATT
Organism: Entosphenus tridentatus; assembly: GCA_014621495.2. Classification (NCBI taxonomy): domain Eukaryota; kingdom Metazoa; phylum Chordata; class Hyperoartia; order Petromyzontiformes; family Petromyzontidae; genus Entosphenus; species Entosphenus tridentatus. The sequence continues at coordinate 13,799,593 of CM025607.2, read as the reverse complement.
GCACCCCACTAATAAGGTGACAACCCAAAGGTGATACGATGGCTTTTTTTTATGCAGTAATCGATAAACTGGGACTGACACCATACTCTTTGGTTCTTTCGGTAAAGTCACATAGATAGAAAAATAATAATAGATCACGAGGTTTCGAACGCAACACAAGCAATCGTCATCAGGTGACTAAGCGTATGGATTCCTGCAGTCACGAAAGCTTCAAATCAAGATTGGGACTGACACCATCAAAAACTCTCTACGCTTGAGAGAGCCCTGTTTAGTCACAGGTGGCTGAACCTGGATTTGAACCCAGGCTCATCACTGGTGTCGACTCAGTGTTTTGGCATGAAATCCTCCCCCGGGGCAACCCGGGACCGCAGCCGTGACTCATGCCAAGGAGCACACACAGCGCGCACAGCCATTTGCTGGCCGCATTTCAAAGCCCCCTCTTCTGCTTTGTGAAGAACGTGTGTTGTAAGTTCTGTGGTGTGTATGTGTGTATTTTTTTAAAGCTTATCTTCACTCACAATTGTTCACAAATTCGTTTCTCATGACTGACTTTCACGAGGTCAAAAGTAAAGCATAAATCTTTGCAAGATTTGAAAAGATACAAACTAACCCGCACTGACCAGCGTGGTGAGGTCTGGTCAAACGGCCCCACGTGGACGGCACAGCTGGGGAGGTCTTTGTGCAGCAGTGGTTTGAAACGGGCTGTAATTGCAACAATTGTTACTCGTTTTATAAAGTGTCTACCTCATGGCGAAGACCTATTCTCATATTTTGGTACTGGCAAAGGAGGTCCCATGATGTAGATGCTCGCCCCGAGCTCTCATTACTCTGATAGTGCGTTGTTGTTTTGCTGTACGCTTTTTGGCGTCCTTTGGTCTAACACCTTTTTGAGACAAGGCTCAAAAGAAAGCTGTCTCTGGTGTGGACCAATCAGTTTCAAACACAATGCATATATTATCAGAGTACGTTTTTTGTTTGCATTCCGACCACAAGTATTGTGGTTAATGCAGGCATGATTCCTTGTTAAAGATTTCAGTTTGGTGTTTTAACATCTTAAGACCTACTCTTTGGTTAATTTGGTGAAGTCACGTAGAGAAAAAGAATAGATCACGACGTTTGGATTGCAACACAAGCAACCGTCATGTGGGAGCTGTATGTTAATGCAAGCTCGGAGAGAGACGTACACAGAGCGAGACACGCAGAGAGAGAGAGACACACACAGAGACACACACGCAGAGAGAGACACACAGAGACATAGAGACACACGCATAGAGAGACACACAGACAGAGAAACAACGCCTCTGTGACGAGTTATTATATAGATCCCAGAGGGGGAGGGAGGGGGGAAGAAGGGGCTGCAGTAACAGGAGAGATCGGCAGCATGGGGGAGAGAGTGAGGGGGGGACAGATGAATTAGCATGTCAATGAGAGACAAGGGGGGGATATTTTTTCTTTCTACGTGACTTTACCGAAAGAACTAAAGAGTAATTCCTGCAGCCACGAAAGCTTCAAATCAATCTTAACACATGTTTGTTGCCAGATAAACTCCTTTAAAAAGTTTTTTTTAAAACAACGGTTTTATTAGCAACGTCCTTTAACTCACGGTCGAGAAGTACGTCAATGATGCGGTGCCTGCTCCCACATCAACACTTACTTCAATTAATTGATTCCTTCCGTAACTCGTTCACACGGTTGTTCGAGACGATTCGAGAGCTTAGGGACCACGGCGTGTTTTACCTACACAAATGTATATATTAGTAATAAGGCGATTTAAAGCTTTCCTCACTGCAGGGATTCATCTTCTTGGTTCTTTCGGTAAAGTCACGTAGAAGGGAAATAATAAAATAATAAAACAGAACATAATTAAATACAATTCTCACGACATTTCGGCCACAACGCGGGCCGAAACGTCGTGAGAATTGTATATCTTTACAATATATGTCCTGACTACCGAAAGAACCAAGAAGATAGTAATAAGGCGTCCATAAAAAATGTAAATTGCTTTAAAGTAGTGAATTAATTGATTAATTGATGGCGATTTTGATACAGGCATGCATTGTCATAGGAAACGGGGGGGGGGGTGAAGCCTCAATAATAACAATGCGGCCGGCGGTGGTCTATCTGTTTGCCTAAACACGTTAATATGATTAATCATTGATCGGTTATGCGTGGATTAGATATCGACCGTTTTATAGGATTCGTGGGGGGGGGGGGGGGGGGCAACATGCACGCATACAGGGGTGGGGGGGGGGAGTATAAAAAGTTCGCGTGCATACAGGGAGGGGGGAGGGGTCAAGTTTTGACAGATTTTTGCGTACCTACTAAATGGATGGTCCCTATACAGCTCATTTTCAGAAGCGACCTGGCCACAAATGATAGCTCAACGAAGCGACTCATGACGTGAAAATGTATTGTGGGCAAGTACTCTAAATGCGTGTTTCTAAATCCACACGACCACGAAGAGAACGTGCACAATTCCAAATAGACGGGCGTTACAGTCGGGATCGAACCGCCTTATGTGGCCTCACCATTTGTCGCGTTGTGAATGCTGAAATTTCCTGGCTTTTTGCGCGCGAGTGCAAACTCCTCGCCTCACTCACGCCTGATTGTGTCTCTGTCTCCTCACGCTGCCGCTCACCCCTAAAGACTCTGCTGCTCAACCGCAGGTGAGGTCTCCTCCGCTACTCCCACTTCATTCCTACTCCCGTTTCTTCCTTTTGCTATTTCCCTTGGGCTGACGATCGCGGCCGACGAGTAAGAACGCTCGTTTAAAGTGAGACGAAGCCCAAAATAACCAAAAGGCACCGACCTTGTAGAGATGTCTGCACGTCCGCGTCAGGTGTCCCTGGCTGTACGATGTGAATTTAAAGCTTAATTAGTGAGAAAAGTCCCTTTGAAGTGACATTCAGGTACATAGGGAGGACGTAACTAGCGGCTCTGCAATGCTTTTGGAATGTGACTCTGTACTCGTTGCAGAGCACAGTGCAGAAATAATTTTGTTCTACTGTACTTCTGTGCTCCCAGCCTTGATTAGCCTGTACTGACCAGCACGTTGAAGTTTGGTCAAATAACCCCGAAGGGTTGAACGTCATGGGAAAGGGGACACCCTTTTCCGGCAGTGGATTGACCGAGAGCTGTGCATGTACTCACTCATTGGGTCTTTGCGAGGCCACATACTTTTTGACGACCCCTCCTGCGTACATACGTATGCACAGTTTAACCGACTCAAGTTTAATGTTCATAAAAGCAATCGATCGATGTCGTATTTGTTACACGCAAAGTCCCATTTAGCCAGTTACCCAGCCTGAGTTTGCAAGGGAGTTCTGTGGTGCATCGGCACAGAACAAAAACGGCAACATCAAAGCGATACAATTCGACAATGGGCTTCCTTCGCTCGAAGTTTGCGGATTGAGTGGATGTCGCGAGTGAATGGGTGCCGTTCATAGTGCAGCCACCTGTAGGGTTATTCTACAATCAAGAGTCCGATTGTGTTTATGTTACAATGAGGCTAACGTGGTGGGGTATCTTTACAATATATCTGTGCGGGGTTATCAAAGTTTTTAGAGTATGCGCCTCAGTAGTTGATAACACTGCCGTACAATGCACGACTGCAGAGGAGGGTTACTGGAGCTGCTTGATATGATTGGCAGTCTTGTCGATGATTCGATCGATTTATTGTGATTGTGAGCCGTAATTGAAATCACAATCACCTCGCGAACAACAACAAGAATAATGTTATTCTGAAAGCAAGATGAACCCTTGAGATTTGAATTTCATCTACAAAGGAAGGAGGGGTGGGTCCTGGCAAACGTATGCATGTTTCAAAGAATATTTGTATAGTACAGTCCACACAAGGCTACGAGCTTGCGCTATTTATTTTTCCACTACAACCGACCAACAAAGAGTGTCTAATTTTTTAAGTGTCAACTTCAGGAGAGTACTCAATATAGTTGAACCCTTGCTCAACGTCAGTTTAGCACCGATGTGCTTTCGGCTTGTACCGCATGCTGTAACCCCACGTTGTCCGCTCTAACACCCAACGTATCGCTTCACGCACTGTTCGGTGCCTGGAGTAGCTCCCATCACGTGGAGCGAAACGTCGGACGTCGTGCCAAGCGCCACGTGATCCGACCCGAAAACACACGAGAGAGCTGAATGTAGTCGATGTAGAGCTAAAGCTGCACGGACTAGAATTATTCCCTACGGAGATTAGTTACTTTGAGCGGGGATTCTTCAAGCGTTATTCCTTGCGATATGCCGCACGGGTACGGCCTTGTGGGTCCACGCAGATATGGATTGACGACGACGTGACGCACCACTACAGAGTGACTGTCGTGATGTGGTACAGCAGGTTGGGGGTTCGTCTCTCTGTTGTGACGTGTTAGAGTGCTGTCATCATCGCACGTGTGCGCTGGTTTCCTCCAGACACACCGTGGCTGTTGTCGCACGCAAAACAACAAAATCCCATTCGGGCCACTTGGTGAGAGGGTACATAATTAAACGCGTACAGTGCTCTGGAGCGAACCGCACAGAAGCTGTGCTCATTTGTTTGCGTTTGCTGGAAGTGGGTGAGCTCAATGTTTTGCGAAGCCATTTGCGGCCCGGTCTGGCTCCCACGCACGTGCTCACGCTCATTGATCAGCCGTTGTTTCCCTCCTCCTCCCCCGCACCTTCATTTCTCCCTCCCGTTCATGTGAAGTTCCCCCCCCCCCCCCGCGGTAATTAGCACGGTTGGCTACGTACGGTGCGAAAGAAGTTCAACATGCGTACGCACGTGCTTTTCAGTGTCGGATTAACTGCAAAATACGCCAATGCACAGGGAGTTTAGTCCTTGAAGAAATAAGCTGACCGTAGCACTACAATTAAGACATTGTTCACATTCGGCGGCAGTGGCATCTCCAGAACACCATTTTTTCTTCTTTCTTTTGCTGTCGAAGCAGCTTAAATCCTAGGCAGTTGCAGAAGTTGAATTGTCATCCTCTAATTATAAACCAAGTAGTGTTGTGTGTTCCCTCAGCCCGGCCTGGCATGAATGAGGTGCATTGGCACAGTCCCGTAGTGCCATAGTGAATCGGATATTGGCCCAACCATGTTACACTGCGTCAGGTGCCATTTACATACTCGATGGCTACATCAGTGCCCAAGATGCACGAGTGTGAGGTATTTGAAGTGGGAAACTCTGCTTCTAGACTGGGCTGGGCTATTTCCCAGATGGCATGGTTTAAATAGAATGCTAGACTCGGATCAAAATCAGAATCAGAAATCTTGATTTATCCTGGAGGAATCCGATGAGCCTATGAAGCTGTTTTTCACACATGTCCAGATGCAATGTACCGCAGAGATATTCACACCTCCGATTAGCACGGTTGGCTCTGTACGGTGCAAAGCATGTTCAACATACATACAAACTTATTCCATGTCATACTAAACCAATGGGTTCCGTCGTACAAATATGGCGATCTTTTCTTTCAATTACATGTGCGCACACCGAGCTTAATTGGCTTGATGGGCTCAATGTGGTTGCCAACATGAATTGTTATCTTGCCAACTCCCACAATGCACTGCGTATCTTGTTGTTGTCATCGTGCCAGGTCCCACAATGCACCGCTTATGATCGTGTTCTATGAAATGCAGTCGCGCCGCAGTTTTGACAGCACTCCTAAGAGTCACTTAACTTCCTTTGTGGGACATTCTGAGATGACACAGCCTCGGGGGATGCAGCTATAGAATAAGAGCTGCTTGGCTTTTGGGAGTTGTCTTCCTTTAATCAATCATAACTTTAAAGTAAGAAGTGCAGTCCAAATGTGTTTTGCTTGGCAAACATTGTGTTGCGTTGAAAAAGCCCTTAGCATTGTTTGGGGTAGTGATTTAAAAATATATATTTGTAGAGTGTTTACTTTGTAAGTAGAGGGGTGAAGTGATACACCGATTAATTTATTAAATGAACACTTAGGTTTTCGCAGCCAATATTACGATTCGTAGTTATATTTTTTTTATTGAGGCCACGTCATGATCTGGCCAAATTTCTGTCCTGAGATGCTGCATCACCAAACATGGCCAGGCAAATTCAAATTTCGCGTCGTGTACAACAGTTTCAACGTGCCAGTAATTTGAAGACCAATTATCACAACTAAATTTTGTATCTTAATTGCTACCACCAAAAATGTACTTACACCACATAATGAATAAGTAACATTTTGGTGCATTGTTCGAAACACCTTCCAGGCCCATGTCTTCCAGCAGCATTTGTTTTTGCAGAAAAAACCCCCCGCCACCGAGTTTCGACTTTTGTGGCTTCACCAGCAGAGTACGGCCTATTTAAACATTCCGCCGGTGATACTTTTTGTATGTACGTTTAACTTCTTTTGCACCATACGTAGCCAACTGCGCTATATCGGAGGTGCACGACGGTAACCCGTTTGTCTGTTACCGCCGTTGTGTTTTTCTCACGCAGGATGATCCGCAATATGCCCATCGAGTCTCCGCGGGAGCTCTTCATGAGGGTCGCCATACAGATCTTTGCCGACGGAACCTTCAACTGGGGCCGCGTCGTTGCCCTCTTCTACTTTGCCTATCGCCTTGTGATGAAGGTACGTCCCTGGGGGAACACACACACATGCTACCAGACCCTTTGGCTCGATGGTAAACTACAATAATAAACATTCTTTTTTTTTACTAGGTAAAGGCCCGCTGAGTTATATATAGCTTTTTTTCAGAAGTGACCTGGCCACAAATTATAGCTCAATGAAGTGGCAGATGTGCAAATGTATAGCAGCAGCGAAATACTCTAAACACATACTCTTTGGTTCTTTCGGTAAAGTCACGTAGGTAGAAAAGCTGTTTTTCTTGCTGTGGTTGTCCTACCTGATGACGATTGCTTGTGTTGCGATCGAAACGTCGTGATCTATTATTTTTCTACCTACTTGACTTAACCGAAAGAACCAAAGAGTATGGATTCCTGCAGTCACGAAAGCTTCAAATCAAGACTCTAAATACATGTTTCTACATGTGGAGGGAAAACTGAAGGAACCGGAGAAAAATCCACGCGATCATGGGGAGAACATGCAAACTCCAAATATACCAGCGTCAGGGTTTGGATCGAAGCCACGACCTCCTGTATGCTAGGCAAGGTAGTGAACATCTTTTCACTTTAATGATGATAATCCACAGCCCTTTGTCCGTCTACGACTGGACAAAAGCCGTCTCTTGCAGTGTCGGTTGTAGCGGCTGTTTAACCGTACTTTACCGCGCTGGTCAATGCAGGGGTGGCGAGGGGAAGGCTAAGATGGGTCTCTCGTGGTCTCGTCGTCGATACAACAATCCACCGAGCTTCCTACATGCAAGCTGATTTCATCGCTCCATCTCCACTGTGGGTGCTCTCTCGGGCAGGTTTCTGCCAGCATATAGTAGAAGCTGGATATAAGCACAGCTGTCATATTAGCAACCACATGCTTAGATTACACTGGGCAACTTCTGTTACAAGCACACGGCTGTGGATGTCATCACAGCTGGCCTTGCTCCCAACGGGTATGCTGCTATTCAGCCTCTGCTATATATGATTCGGAACAAAATGTATTCTTGCGTGCATAACTTGTTTCATCATGAGTGTGAGAATTTATTGAAATCAAAGATGCATTGTGCCTAATAGAGAACCGTTTGTAATTCCAAAGAACCATTTATAGGCTCCAGTATTTATTCACGTTTGTCCTGTTTGCATTGTCTCCATTTCATTGTCTGTCTCCTTCGTTCTGGGTTGTTTGTTCTGTCTGCATCGTTAGGTTAGCCTAAAGGTGACATTTGCATGCAATTTGCACTGGACCCGCCTATAGATTCAGTGCATCTACTGTGAGCATAATAGAGGACTTTAATCACTGCAACATTTCAACATGTTCCTTCGGGGTGGGCAGGTAGGAACTTGGTTGGACAGCGCATTCGTGCGATCCGTGTCACGCGGCGCAAGCTGCGTGGGGCGGCGCGTCACGTGGTGCTGAGCCCGCCCGAAGCGCTCTATGAAATACAAATGGAGGGCGTGTCTATGCAGACAGACAAATAATCCCTGGTGGGCAGTGTGGAACTGTTGTTCCTACCTGTATTATTTACATCGTCAGTCATAGACAGCGTCAGTCATGGACACAAGGGGAGAGGGAGGTCTTGAGCTTTGACACGGCCCAGCGTCTGTGCGTTCGCCACTTTTTGCAGAGGTTCACTATTGGAATCCGGTGGCCGCCCTGGTCATATTTGCGGGTGTAGCACCTGTAATAATTCACGCCGTCTGCCTCACAGTGGACGCTAAAGACCTCCTGACGTCATTTGCAAGAGTAGGCCATTGTTTTGCCAGCGTTAGGGATCGAATTTTCCAAATTCGAATGTTTCCCACAAATTACTCAATTGAAATTATCCATAGCAATGGTTGCTCCCTAATAGCAGACCAAATGCCCCAGGTCACAATTATACTATCCTGGTCTCCGTGGGTTCTCACCTGCTTTTAAACAAAATGAACTGCAAACTGACCAGGGGGAATTATCTCAACAGTGTGAATTTTTAGAGAAAAAGGAATTCCAGAATTCCAGAAAATTAGAAAGAGTGATGTTTCTATCGGGCAAAGATTGAAGTGGGGTTTTGACACGGGACCTCGATTGCTGCAGCACAGAGCTCCGTCGAAGGCTTGGTGCGAGATGAGAGGGGGGGAGAGAGGTAGGCAGAGATGAGCTCACGGAGAATCTTGACTAAAACGGGTGAGTGCATTCTTGAGGTGAATCCATGGCTGGCCTGGGACTCGGCGGAATAATCTAACTATTTGGGTGACTTGATCTCGTTTGCTGGTGAGGACTCTTGTGGAGTTCGTTGTGTGTGGGGGGGGGGATCCGGGGAGGTCGTCGTGGGTCACGTGCGCGCACGTGTGCGTGCTTGCGAGCATGCGTCACACCTTCGTCCTTTGTCTAATGCCTGCGCCTGTTGTTTGTTGATTTGTGCCCAGTTGCCGAGCTTCTTTGTGGCGCAGGCCTTAAGAGAGCGAAGCACCGTGACACTGATTATTAGAGTGGATGAGGGGGGGGGCCGCTGCTTGTGTTGAGTCAGCGGTGAATACATTTACAAACTGCAGCGGCGCGGCCAGAGCAATGCTTCACTTCCCGAAAAAAAGCAAAGGCTTTTGCAGCCAGGAGAATGTTTTCTTACATGCTTGTTTTATGAGCTGTGCTCGTTGTCACCTGATACTGCAAAACGCAGGGCAGAGTCTGGGAGTCTCGCCTACCTCCACCTAACCCCGTCTACCCCTCCCCCCACCCACGCACCTAGCCCAACTTTGCCGGGCATACATTGCAAATTTTTTGTTTCCAGCTTTGCGCAATCATGTTCCAGTACAACATTGGCCATGCACCTGCTTGTCTGGTTTGAAGTCAGCACTTTACAATGTGGCCTGGAAGTGCCCTGGGACTTGTTGGTACTGCCCTGGGTGCCCTGGCTGTCTGTGGGGTTTGTCGTCATTATCACCATTGTCGTCGTTGACGTTGTTGTTGTTATGTCGCCAGCGTTGCTCCTTTTCCCCTCTCCCGTGTTTCCCCGCACTGAACACCTCCCCCCCCTCCACCCCCCCTTTTGTTTTCTGAATTTTTAAGAACGTCTTGAGGTGCAATTGTGACTCATGTAGTTGTTGTGACTCGTTGACAGGTATGTAATGATTCAATTTTGAGAAATAATTTGGTGAGACAGGCCGTTTGCAGTGGTCCATGGCCACAAATAGCCCAAAACAACAACCAAAATTCTACATTTACGTCAATAACACCGCCATACAAAAGAAAAGGTATATAATAGGTAATGTTACGGGCGATGGCCCTCCACAGCACAGAGAGAGAGAGAGAGGGCAGAGCGTTCGATGCAGGAGCGGAAGAGTCAGGTTTAGGAAGCTGACTGCAAGTCAGTTTTGATCGTTTTAGGTCTCATCAGCAGCAAGCGCAGTGCGTTTGCCACACGTTATTGGCAGGAACACTGCGTCTCTGTAGTCCTGTCAGCACGACAAGTTGTAGCATATAAAAACTTAATTGTGCACTGCGTGACTTTCTACTGTATAACATAAGACTGGAAGACCCATGGGCCGATGGACTAAATATGTTTTATTTATTTGTATGTGTCTATTTTTAATTAAGTCGATTTTTATTTGACGCAATTCTCTACAGTGGCATAATAATGATTTTTAATGCGACATTGGTCTGTGCTGACAAGGTCCGCATTGTTGAGATGCAGTGCTCTCGGCAATAACATCTGGCAACCCTGCAGCATTGTTTTTCAGGCATGACTGCTGACGAGACCCAGGCGGTCATGCCCGGTCCAGAGTTTTACTTAGTTAAAATAATAAAATAATAAAAATAAAACAAGAACCAAGAAGATGAATCCCTGCAGTCACGAAAGCTTTAAATCGAATTTTTGTTAAAATAATCAAACAAATGTTGCCCGATAATATTATTCTCACTGCTGCCCATGATGTTGATGAACTTCGTAGACAATTCACAAAGTCTGTTAATTTATTATAACAAAGATCCCACTTAGAGCCTTAACAGACATTGGGGCAAGTGCTGTTTGTGAGCACCTAATGAAGGCTGGCATGGGGAGGATTGGCCAGCACCACGCCCGGCCATATTTGTCTCCTTAGTGGCGATGTTTAAACACTGCACCAGGTACTCATTTGTGGCCAAGTCGACCTTGGGGAGACCGAGGACCTGTTCAGATAATCGTTCCTGGTGTTGGCCGCGAACAGTAATTAAACTCGGGTCACGTGGTTCGTTTTGGAACCCGTCGACCCGAATGGAGCCGCGAGCTGCTGCTGCTGTGTGAGTCATCCCCACCTCCGCTGTGCGAGTGATGCCACCGCTGTGGCCTTACGCCACAACGGTTTAGAGGGATTGGCCTTGTACGATGAAATGTTCACACTGCCGAGCGTGTACCCGTGCGCGTGTGTGCATAACTCTATCAACGTCTCTCAAACTGCGGTCTAATTATTTCGTAATAAGTAATACCGGGATGGTGGTCGCTTGCGGAGGCCTTGATTCAGCAGGGGATTGATCATGATCAGTGGTGCTTAACTTTGTTGAGACTTTGAATTGTTTCAAACATAGTTTTTCATCTGTCGTTTAAAATGTTATCTCCCTCGCCTGGTAAACAGCAGGTCGTGGCTTTGATCCCGACCAACCCTGATGCTTGTTGTATATTTGGAGTTGGCATCTTTGAAGTTGGCGTATTCTTTCTCTCCGTGGTGGTCGCGTGGATTTTTCTCCGGGTCCTCTGGTTTTTCCCTCCACATGCAGAAAACATGCGTTGAGATTATTAGACTATTACTTTAAATTCCCAAATATGGTGATAAGCCTCTTCGACGAACTGTCATGTGTGATCAGGTCACCCCTGAAAAAGAGCTAATAGCTCTGTGGGCTTTGCCTGGTTAAATCAAATAGTTTAGTTTTTAGTTGAAAGACCGTGTCACATGTAGGTGCTGTATTAATCCCAACACTAACCATATTGTATCGTATAGCCCCTCCCTACTTCTACCCTCATCGCACTCTACTCCCCTCTGTGCACTCTCCGCTTCAGCGGCAGCAGCAGCCAAAGCTTCCTGTCGAAGCCTCTCGTCAACCATCAATGGGAAGTCGCTCATTCTCTCTCTCTCTCTATTAAACAAGTATTCCTGCTGTAATGGCATTTTGAGATGGAGTCGCATATCTACGCGGTATATAAATCCACATTGCACCGGCACGCATGTAGCACACCAGCAAAGGTCACAGTGCGTGTGGGAGAGGCGTCCAAGCGTCTGCTGCGAGCGTTTACCCGCAGGTGTGAGTGGAGCCTTTGGCCCGCCGCTGCTGCCGCTGCTGCCGCTGCGTGAGTCATCCTCGCCTCCCTGTGGGGCCGCTGCGTCCTTTCGCTCTGGCAGCCCGTGAGCGCAGCGCGTCGTCGGGTCTTGCTGCGCGCTTGAGCAGCACTGGGCTGCCGTTTGCAGCCAGGAGCGTGTTTCGTGTTTCGCTGCCGAGGTGTCGCGCTGCTGTAACTCGGTCGCGCTGGCCGGTTTCACTTTGGCGGTCACGTGATAGATTTAATCTGTTTGACTTGTTCTGATTGAGTGAGTGTGGTTTATTCGAATGAAAGTCGTTTATAGAATGGATATTCATGCATGTGTGCTTCCAAAAAAAACCTTCTACTTGCTAACAGGATAAACATTGGTTAAGTTATATTTTTTACGTCACTTTTTTGTTTGAACAAGGTAAGGGGGTTCTATTTGAATCACAGCCTCATGCAGAAGGAAGCAATGGCGAAGTGTGGTGGCATCGGCGGTATTAGCCGTGACGACCTCTGACCCTTGCCAATTTTCCTACAGTGCAGCTGTTTTGACTCCAGTGAACATTATTCTGAATCCAGGGCGTATGATCATGATTGCTTGCTTGGCTGCAAATCACGAGATTGTATTCTGTCAAAGTAGTGCCGCCTGGTTTGTGTTTCTCCTCTGAGCAGGGTGGTGACTGCTCCTTTCTGTGGCTTCAGCCTGACCTCTGCCCTCTGCCGTGTGTCTGTTCTCCTGTGTGTGTACATCGTGCTGTCTGCTGCGTACAGCTTTCGCAGTCTCGAGGGGGGTCTGCTGCAGTGGGACGATTCACCCCCGTGCCTACTCAATTTAAGCGTCGTGCTTTTGACATCGCTGTGAATAGTTCTGCCTCCAGTGGCTGCAGGGCTGATGCAAACCCATTGCATGCTCTCAGAGACGCGGTCACAATTTAGACGCGGTAAAAATACAAATCGTTGATTGTAATTGCAACACAAACGAAACGAAAAACGTCAATTCTTACACACTCCCGACGCACATATCGTGCGCTTGAAAATCGGAATTAAACGATGATGCGAAGAATCCTCCCCCCACATTCTTCTCTGCCTTCTCGATGGCGGCGGTATCAACACGTGAGGTTCATGAGATCAGTAACGATGGCCTTTCGCTTGCAGCTACTTTGTCCCGCACCGCCGCCCCGCAACCCCCCCCCCCCCCCATAACTGTGCAGTGGCGAAACTCACACCGGCCCAGTGTTGTGCGACCTTTTAGGCAGCGTTAGTCATTCCGCAGGCTCGTAGGAGGCCGCTTGTGGTCAGCTTGAGGTGTTTGCTTTTGCCCCCTTTGCCGAGCCCGTCATCCGAACAAAGACCTCGGAATTGCTTCGGCCAGCTGTATTAGCGTTTGCCCGCGGGCTGGGCCGCTCTCAATGTGACGCATTCTAATTCCTCCCCCTGTTTGTGTCGGAGTCCTTCAATCGTCAATGCGTTGTCAATACTGCTACATGGGGAGGTGTTTGGGATGGGGGGGGTGAGCGATATCTGAGCCCGGTCCCCACCCACCCACTTCAGCAACTCACACGGATGACCGGCACGGTGAAGTATGGTTTAAAACAACATTCATCACTGACGAGGCGTGGTGTGGAGGGGGTGGATGCCTACATCCAGAAGCGTGTGGTGGGGGAAAAAACAAACGCACCCGTTGGGCACGAGTACTAACGAACGCTTGGCAGCGCACCGGTGTTTGCAAGCGAAGGGGGTCGCGGCGAAGAGGGATTTTTTTCGAGCGGGCGGTGGCGTTGCGGTCGTTAATTCAAACGCGATGACTCACTCGCGCCCCCCCACCGCTACACCGGGCGGTCGGCGAGTAATGAAACTCGAGCGGTCTGCGTGCAGCAGACCTCTCCCGCCCCTCCACAGCCACACCATTGTCCACAGTAACATTTACCTACTGCAGTCCATATTCAAGACGTGACTTCCGCACACCGCCCCCCCCCCACCCACCTCCCAAATGTGTACACTGCATGCACTCGTAAATATGGTTGAACTTATTTCGCACCGTACCTATTCGACCGTGATTATTGGAGGTGCGGGGGAAGGACAACAAAATAAAGCGGTTCTAAAGATATGAGTTTTAAATCTACATGATTTAAAGTGCGAAGCTCCGAGTGGCTTTCGAATCTCAGAAGGAAGAGTGTTCCAGACGGCCGCAGAAGCGTATCTGAAAGTGCTACACATTGACCGTCTTTATTCGATGCTTAGGGAAAAAGCCACTGCGAGGATGACTGGAGTTCGCATGATGATGGTTTATGCCCCTTGACAATATCCGCAAGGTATTAAGGTTCATTTTTGGCAAGCACTTTGTGTGTAATGAGTGCGAAGCTTTTCTTACCAGCCAGTCAACAACAGATGCTCGCAAAGCACTTTACTTTATTATTACGATGACTTTGTGTTTTGTGTTTTTTACATTTTAGTGTTGGCGGCATATTTTGACAGAGTTGGTATTATTGACCAATGTCTGTGTTTAATGTTGGCACTCATTGTTATCCTCTCATAAAAAAAATATGTGTTTTATTTCCTTCGCTTTTGTTCCTCAAACAGGGGGGGGTTGCTTGTGCTCCCAATTATGTATTTAATATTTGTGTGTGCGTGGACATGTCACGTTTGTCTAGTGTGCATTTAATGTGTTTTGTCTTGTCATATGTTCTGTGTGTGCGTGTCGTGTGTGCATCAAGTGCAAACGGTGCGTGTGCAGGCTTACTGGTTGTCAGTCCTCCGTATGTGTGAGTTTTGCGTGTGTTACGTGTGTGCTAATACGTGCGCTAATACGTGCGCTAACGTGTGCATGCGTGTGCTGTGCGTGTTGGCGTGTAGGCCTACAGTAGACAACTGCTGGACATTGTGAAGACGATCATCAGCTGGGCCGTTGACTTTATTCGCGAGAACGTTATGCAATGGATACGCGAACAGGGAGGATGGGTGAGTTGAGATGCGAGCTCGTGCACAAAGACAAAGATCCCCCGTTTTGCCTTAACAGACTGTTGGGGCAAGTGCTGTTAGCGAGCACCTAAGAAGCCCGGCACGGCACACGAAGGGGTGGGTGGCCAACTCCACGCCCAGCCTGCCTTTGTCTGCCCAGTGGCGATGTGTTACACACTGAGTCGACCTAGGGGAGCCCCATGACCGGTTCAGATAATCGTCACTCGTATTGTGCTGTGAGCGAGAATCGAACTCGGGTTGCCGGGTTCGTAGTGTAGCCCGCTAAACGCTACATCACCGCTCCCCACAACAACAACAACAGCCATTCGCCACTAAGTGGCGGTAACGTCACCACGACGCTTGTGCCAGGCTATGTGCAGGTTGAGGCCACGTGAAGTGTCGAACGCCTTCTGGCAGGAGGTCAAGGGGCAGACCCAGGTGCCACGGTTCGACTGACTGAAATGACTGGCTGATGCACCACCTGTACCCCCCTACTGTGTCAACTTGCTGTGCTTTAGCCACCCGGCCGTCTGCTCGTTGTTGTGAGCGTCACTCCTCCATCCTCCGTTGATGTTGGAGGGCGACTGCCTCCAACTCCCAGTAGCGTCTTTCACGAGCCTCCTCCACAGAGACCGATCTTGAGACCGCTGGTACCAGTCATCAGAAAATCCACTCAGCTCTCCACATCCTCCTGTACCACATCACTCCAACTCTTCTCTAGTCCATGCTGCACCCATTTAGCCCCCTCGATCCGGCCGAACAAAGCTGTTTAGGCATGCGGTGGCTGGGCATGCGGGCTACATGATTCAGCCAGCGCAGCCTTGCCTGCCGGAGGAGCTCACCGATGGGACTTTGTCCAGATCTTTCAAGGATTTGTGAGCTCACACAATCCAGCCTGGTTAAGCCCAGGATGGATCGTAGGCAGGCCAGCCTAAATGTTTCTAACCGGCGAAGATGTGCAATTAGGGAGGTCCATGTTTCGCAAGCGTAGAGAAGGGAGGGAATGACTGTGGCCGAGAAGACCTGAAGCTTCGTGCGGAGCGACAGACCAGGTAGCTTCCACACAGCGTTACGCAACCGATGAAGAGATAATGCCGCTCGACTGATTCGGAGTGAGACCCCTGCTGTCAGACCGGAGCCGGTCATGAGCACACTACCCAGGTATGGGAAACTCTCCACTCTCCACAACTGCCCTATCACCAATTGGGAGTTGTGGAGATGGAGTGTCCAATGGTACAAAATACCCAGGCAGGTGCTTAGTTTAGGTGGGGCTGATGGTAAGGCCCCACCTCTTAGTGGCAAGCTCCAGGTTCAGCAGCAGCGCCTCCCACTCCCCCTCTGAGTGAGCAGCAATTACCAGATCATCGGCATACATAACATGGTTGACCAATAGGGACCATCCCATGACCACACCCAGGCCACGTAGTTATACCCGGGCCTGCTCACCATCATGAAGGTTATTAATGATCGTGAGCAGAGGGTCAGGGACTCTGAAAGCACGAAGAACAACCCAGAGCCCAGGCCTACTGATAGTATCATAGGCCTTGACCAGGTCAATAAAGCAGAGATATAGGTCTTGTTGGAATTCCCTACACCTCTGCTGTAGCAGACAGACAGAAAATATGGCATCTGTGCAGGACCGCCCTTTCCTGAAACCGCAAGTCTCTCCTCAGCATGCCTGGCAAGGCGATGTTGAATAATCCTTGCCAGGACCTTTCCCGGCACACTGAGGAGTGAGATGCCCCTGTAGTTGTTACAGTCTGTGTGGTCCCCCTTCTTAATGAGGGGGGCCACCGGGGCATCCTTCCAATCCTGCAGAACCCATCCAGTGGTCCAGACTGTTGTTATGATGTCATGTAGAGCAGTCTGTGCACAAATGCTACCCTCAGCATTTCGCTTGGGAGATCATCTCTGCCCGGTGCCTTTCCTGGTCTCATACTCTGGATCGCCTTCAGTACTTCCTCAACAGATGGCACCTCAGCCAGCCACTCACAGCGGGTGACTTTCTCTTCCAATATTTGAGGCACCGCAGCCTCAGCAGGGTCATCCCCACTTTGTCCCACGATGTTTTCCAGGCTGAGGGATTTCCCCTCCCCCAGGACCTCACAGAAATGCTCAGCAAATCTACAAACCTGTTCCTGGGGGTCAGAGCTTGGATCACTGTTCTTTCCCCTAATGATGGTAATAGGTGTGGCGCTGCAGGTTACTTTTTTATGGCGTTAAAGAGCGATTTGTGATCGCGGGCCATTGAGGCAGACTCCATCTCCTCAGCAACCCGCGACCACCACCCATCCTTGCAGCGCCTCACGGCTCTCCGAACCTCCGAGCGAAGGTTGCGGTAAGCCTCCTCATTATCTGACGTGGGATGCTGTAGACGATAAGAGTGGGCCTGTCTCTGGGGAGGTCTGGACCGTGTACCCAAATCAGCCTTTGCAGCTGCATGAGCCACAGTCCTAAACCTTGCCCATTTCCCCTCGACATCAGGAGGAGTGGGGAACAATGCCAACCCCAGCCGCAAGCGATGATGAAATTCTCGCTTGCAACTTTCATCAACTAGCTGAGACCATGCCACTATGGGTTTGAATGGGGTCCTGGGTGTACACCCACCACCGGAGAGGAAGAATGGCAGGCCCATCTTGCAGATGAAAAGTCGGAGGCCACATGGTGCGTCATTCCTGGAAGATAGCGTGCGTACGTGGAAGCAGAATGTTGCGTGCGCCCACGCTCATGAATTTTATACAGATAGATATCTTTGGCCAGGTCAATGTCTATTGTTACACATCTCGTTTTCAAGAGACACCTATAGGAATATAGGAAATTACAAGCAGGGAGACACAAATGCCAGGTTAGTTAGAGTCGTGATGTACAGTTTAGTAACAGCCTTTATTTAACTTTTTTCACAAGCTCAGAGCCCGTTGAGGCTACGAGTTTATTTTTCAATAAACAAATAACCAATTTAATATCATACACCTGATATATCAATGGTAATTACAATGTCAGTAAATGAAAGGACACAGAATAGGGTATATACATGTTAAAGGATGTACCAATTTCCAGTAAAATTAAATTAGCTGTGGAATAGGGTAATGAAGAGATTACGATTTTTATTTACACAGTTGCTGAGTGAAGGCCGAAAGGCCCAAAGCTTCGAGCAGCCAGCAACCAACAGCACTACCAAAGCTGTACTGTACTATATAAGAGTTAACAAGTTACGTGATATTATTTAAATGAATGAAACGATTATATCTGCGCTGATGAACGTTTTAAGTTTGACCGCATCAAGACAAGACGGACACAGAAATCGGTTTACTTGCTCGCACTTTTGAACGTGGAGAAACATTCCTGAATGCACTTTTACAAGTGACGGTGCTCTCTCTCTCTCACTCTCGCGTTCCTGCAGGAGGGCGTGCGGACATACTTCGGCTCCCAGACCTGGCATTCGTTGACCATGTTCGCGGCCGGAGCGCTGGTGAGCGCCCTCGTCTTGTGGAGGATAAGATGAAAAACGCCTCCCCGACCGATCCCACCGCCACCTGTCGCGATTACACGACGGCGGCCGCCTTTGCGACGTTGTCGTCCTCCCGTCTTCTTCCCAGGGGTATCCTAACGTCTTCTTCGTCTTCTTCTGCGGGCGCTGTGGTGGCGAGATGTTAACTCCCTTGCCTGGTATGCAGGAAATCGTGGGTTCGATCCCGACCCCGACGCCTGCATGTTTGGAGTTTGCATGTTCTCCTCAGTGGTCACGTGGATTTTTCTCCGGGTCCTCTGGTTTTTCCCCCCACATTTAGAAACGTGCTTTTAGAGCATTTGGCGGCTATAAATATCTACATGATAAGCCACTCCATGGAGCTTTCATTTGTGGCCAGGTTGCTTCTGAAAAAGTGCTACATAGCTCAGTGGGTCTTGGCTGATAAAATATTAAATAGTTTAAATAGTTAAGTTTAGTATCCCGTCCCTGACCGTCCGCACCACTCTTTCGCCGGACAAGTCTTAACGCGTCCGCCGCCCCCCTCCCCCTCGCGTGTGTATCCGTGTGGTCGCTGCTCTCCTGGAGCGTGAGCTCCTGGCGTCGGTGGATGAGCCCCGCTGGTGGTGATGGGAAGCGAAGTCAGTCTGTCGGTCAGTTTTGTCTTTCCGTCTCGTGCCGATGTTGAGTGAAGAAGAGTTCTTGTTGCTTGGCTCTACTGTAAGCCCAGACACTGTGAATTTAACCAACTTGATGGGGTTTTTTTTAAGGCGGCTGATGGAGTTGTTGACTTAACGTGATCATGTCGGATGAATTTGATTGGCAGGACTCACACCGGTAGCAAAAATTAAAATTTTCATAGTCGTATAATGGCAGTAATTACAGTAATAAAATTAATATTTTCCTTTACTAATCAAAATTATTTTAAAACAGCCTAATTTTCGTAATTAGTGTCAGGTATAACACCTTTACAAACATCGACTATGTATTAACATTCATAGAGAGTAATGTGTTTATTTTAACGGACTAAGAACCAAATTTGTATTTTAACGGTTTACGGGAAGTGTAGTAGAAAGTGTGCTTTTTACTCAACATTTTTTTAATGAACTAATCAGCGCTCGACCATGCCCTCGGCTTATAGATGCAGAGCAGCAGCGCTATTTAAATCGGGATGGAGCGGCATCGCAATTGGACGTCGTTACAAGCCTTGCCCTAACACCCCGTCGAGATCGCCCTTCTCATCACCAAATTGAGCATGGCGCGGCTCGGCCATTTGAGATGCGTGAGTGGTGTGAGTGATATGAGACTGTGTAGCAGTCAGCGCGCCACGCTACGAACATGAGGGCTGGAGTTCGATTTCCGCTCACGACCAAAAAACTATATTTGAACCGGTCCTAGGCCTGCCCTAGGATGGCTCTGCTTCAAATGAGTAGCTGGTTTGATACGTAAATGTCGCCACTAGGGAGACGAAGGCGGGGCATGGTGCTGGCCACCAACCCCCTCGTGCAGCGTGCCGGCCTTAAACAGGTGCTCGCTAACAGCACTTGCCCCGACAGTCTGTTAAGGCTAACACAGGGGATCTTTATCTTGGTGCTGGGGACTAACAACTAATAATAAACACAAACGTATGCAACTCTCTCTTTGCGTAGCCTTCAAGTGCCGGGGCTAAAACCGTTAAATGCTACAAATACGAACCTCTTTAATCTCAGGTGGGAGTGGGGGATTTTTTCTTATTTTCTTGTTAACAAGAATTCAGTGATCGCCTCCCGAGCCTCTCTCGTGCAGCTCCGAGGGAAATTTTTTTTTTACACAATGAAAGCACAAAGACAACGGTATTTGCGGTGGGAAGCTAGGGTGACGCGGTGCCGTGTATGGAGACAGTGGTGGGGGTGGGGGGGAGGTCACTTGAACAGACGGAGGGAGAAGGCGTGCAAGGAAGGGGGGGGGGGAGATACGACTGACGGGTGTTAGGAACGTCTCAGGAAAATTAAGCGTTGAGCTAATTTTCACGCTCATCGTTTATTTTTTATGTATACCTTTAATCAATAATTTGTAACAAATGCATTTGAAGGTTTTAGTTGTTGTATCGTGTTTTCGCCGTGTTCACGTTGTTGTTACGTGCGTGTGATGGTGTGGTCCAGGGGTTTTAAGTTTAGCCACTTCTGTTCGGGTCGCTGACCCGGACAATATTTCTGCGCCCGACACACCACATCCAGGATACCTCTCAATATGGCTTGTGGCTACTAGTCACGCTTGTACAAGTTTTACCACCGAACCCAAAAAATATTGAGCCTGAAATTAAGCCCTGGTGTGGTGCCACTCTTCGGAACGATGCACGGGAATCGTGCGAAAGCGCCTGGCCAATTTGTTTCAAAGCCAAAGGTGCATCCCTGCAGTGTCTTGCTCACGCCACTGCAGGCCGAAGAAGGGCCTGCAAGCGAGGGAGCTCGGGCGAGCCCCTGGAGGCCAACTTGCCTGCTGACGAAATGTCTTGGACGAAGGCGGTAGGATTAACCATTTTTTATTTATTGCATTGAGCTGCTGCAGACGTAGCAACAGCAGCAGCAGTAGCAGCAACAACAGAAGCCGCCAACACATCACGATGGGGTCCCCAGTGGTGAAACTTTCTGGGTAGCAAGACAAAGGACAGACCTCGGTTATTATTGGTAAAGTGCTGGAAAGGGGGGTGACCATGGAATGAGACAAAGATGTTAGCTGTTATCATGGTAGGGAGGCTAAACCACAACGAATGCCTCTTTTGCATTCATCAGTGCCATCGCCCCCTGCATGTTAACGTTCCGACACTGCTCGCCGTGCGCGTTGCTCCCCCCGCCTCGTGTTGTTGTTGTTATTGAGGCGATTACCAGCATGCTATTCCGTGCACTTAACAAAAGTATGAAACTCCAAATTGGGCGATTCGGAGATTCTGGGTAAGCGCCTATTAGGAGTTGGATAAATGTTATAGGAGCCGAGCCAAGGAGCATTTCGAGACTTGTGTCGTTATGGCGGTTGTGTATTTACCACTTGATGACACAAGCTGAAGTGAATGACGTTGATGCCCGCACAGCATCATGGATAGTCCCACAATGCCACATGAGCCCTGCGGAGGGCATCGGGTTCACAGAGAGCAGCCCGATTGCTATCCCCACCAGCATCGAACGTGTGCACGTGTTTAACATGAATGGTCGATGAGGTTACATGCCAACTTTGTACCGGTTTCACGCTTATTAGAGATCATCGGTTCGACTGATGATGTCTGTGGAGAGCTGAATGGAGTTCAAAATAACTCGCAAACAGATACCTTGTGAAAGACCCAACGCAGAAGATCCCTGGGTTTGATATTCCGCGAAGCTCATGGTCCGCCATAAATCGCATCCGCACAAACCATTGTAGATGCGGATACCTGATGCACGAATGGAAAACTGTGGTCATCCAGAACAGACCGTACAACATATAACAACGCAATGGCCGATCCACAAAGGAGACATCGCAGCGATACCCGTGCACTCCGCTGCTTTTGGAGCGGTTATCTGGCTTGACCACCTGAATGTGAGCTTGTAGTTGTTGCTCTGCATCGACATCGGGCATACGAAAGAAGAAGATGACTTCAACATAGCACTGCGTCTGTAATTAGCAGTTTTCTCGTGGTTTCACACCTTGTTAGGGACCGTAGCCGTGTTAAGACTCGTTTGACCAGTGCAACACAAGCACACTGTGCCAGGATAATCAACAGTTTGGCGTCCCCCTGCCAACATCCGCTAGTCCCGCCTTTGTCGACACAAAACAGCCATCTCCTCCAACCTGTTGCTACAGATCGGCTTATGAACGCCATCTGTCGGCCCTGTGAAGCAATGTGGGTTTTCCTCCATAATGCTGTGTGTTTAATTATTATGTTTTCACCTTTGCGTGTTTACTACTGTGAGGTTTTTGTCTTGGCTTGCGATACAACACTTTTCTTTTAAGTCGATAGGATGGAAGAAATTGAACGTTTACAGAAAAGGATGTGCCGGTGGTGTTTTAAGTGTGTTGTTACAGTGGAACAACTAATTGCCTCCTGGTTGTTGAGCCATGTGCTTGGTGAAGGTGTCAGGGGCAGCACGGATTTAAGAGCCGCGTTAGTGTGCCTGGCTGGCAGCCACCTTTGCTCAGTCTTTTTATTGTTGTAAACTTATAGCGCCTCCAGTGTTGAAATGTATTTTCCCACCATCGTCATCCCCAATTACTGAGTTACAGACATCGTCGTCGTCATCATCATCGGTAAACTGAACAATTTCCTGCTGCGTTCCCATGACTACCGACTGATTTCTTGTCCCAGCGCCACATGAGCTGTCCAGCTGCATATTGACTCAACCTTTCCCGCTCCATCTCCCCACCCAATCACACTCCCTCCCCACACCGTCACCTCCGCCCACCCTGTCCTCTACCCTCCATCGCTGGAGGGGAAACAATCTTTAAAAAAAACATTTACCGTGCGCTTTGGGTTGGGTGACATCATCCCAAAAAAAGATGTGATATGTTATAATAAAAATGTTTTTCCACCGTTGAGTTGAACTATGCGAGTGATGCCACTGACCACTCGTGCCATTACAGTGTTCAGCCCGCGGCATCACGACGCGTTTCGTGTGACGCCCGGTAAACCGGCCAGGTTCATCAGCTCGTTGGTGCCGAATCTGGGCTGAGTGAGCCCACTGGCCCGGTCCACGTACGCGGGCCAGCTCGCTTTCCCCCCTGGTCATGGGAACACGGTGGCGAGATGTTAACTACCTCGCCTGGTATGCAGGAGGTCATGGGTTCGATCCCCACCCTGATGCCTGTATATTTGGAGTTTGCATGTTCTCCCCTGTGGTTGCGTGGATTTTTCTCCAGGTCCTCCCGGTTTTTCCCTCCACATTTAGAACCGTGCGTTTAGAACATTTGGCTGCTTTAAATTTCCACATTATAAGCTACTTCGTTGAGCTATAATCTGTGGCCAGGTCGCTTCTGAAAAAGAGCAATATATACCTCAGTGGGTTTCACCTGGTCAAATAAAAAAAATAGTTTGTTTAGTTTACGGCAGCAATGACCCTGTTTGGCAGCGGTTTTTGCTTCGGGGAGAATAATGGCCATTCTGCGTTAAAATAGGGCAGTTGTCTGAAACGTCAGACGATGCGTTGAATCCCAGTTTGTGAGGAATGCCATTAACAACGGCGGTTGGCAATGTGTTTTCATTCAATATTTGTCGCTGAATCAAAGAGTGAATCCGTAGACAGCAAAGGTACGTTTCACCGCCAAACGATAACGTTTAGGTCCGTCAACAAATAGGCCTTCTCGACCACAATGTGTTCCACCTACATTGGCTTGAGCTGTTAAATATCAAAATGTTGGGGAACAAATGAAATAAATACACGATCGATGTATTTCAAAGAAACCTATAGATAAGTATGTTCATTTGTGAAGCATCCTTAATTTGTCACGCTTTAAGACAATGATTGCAAAGCACTCCCCGCGTATCGACCGTCTGCTTTCAATGCCAGTGAGTGCGGTCGATACTTTATGGAAGTGGGCTAGCGCAAGAGGCGTGCCAGCCGCTCGATGCTTCGGTGGACGGTTGAGGGACGAGGCTGAACAACTCCACCGATTCGAATAAAACATTTGTTCGGAATAAGCCAAGTTGACTTGAACTATTTCCCACGACGGAATGGTAATCCATCCACTGCCGCTGGTGCCATGCGATGGTTATTGATTTACACGGCGTGTTTGCACCTTCATCCAAATTATAATAGTTTGGTAGAATCCGTCATGTGTGGCTTATTTCGGATTAAAATTGAATTCAAATGAATGTTCTTCGTACGAAAGTTTAGGTTTATTAAATACACATTTTTAGCCGCCCTATAAATTTCCCAAACAACTTTTATGCAAATAAAACGTAAATCATTGGTGACGCAGTAAATGCAACAATACCTTAATGAAATATACGGAACTAACGTTTCAGTTTGCGTTGGGCAGTGATTTAACCGCAGTGCGCAGCATGTGCATTGTCGTTGATGATTCTCCGAAACCTCTCCAGAACCAAAACAGTAAGGCCACTGCGACCGTGGACTAACACATTTTCAAAATATTGTGCGCTATTAAGATACTCGCATGAATAATTGACTTACTTTTAAATTGAAGGCCATTTAGATAACACGCCTCATTTTAAAGTATCGCCCTTCGCCAGCGCATCGGCAATAGTAAAATAAAATAATTCCCTTATTTGCGCGGACAAGTAAAGGATATCAAGCAACTTAATGTAGAGCAAAGCTACATTTTTTACACGACGTTTTCGCCATACAAATGTTGAAACAACTTTATTGCCATTCTCACCAGTTCCCCATTCCAGGCCTCGCAATGAATTGCTTAATCGATTGTTAAACTTGTATCTTTTTTATGTATATCTCGCTGACCCTAATTCAACAAATGCTCACAAAACATCTAACTGCTGTTTCCTTTAAAAATTATACCTACGTCACAAATATCTAAAATGAAATCCATAGCAATTGTGTCTACCACCGCTGGATGAAGGCCTCCCTCATGCCATCACCATCCCTCACGATCTCCAGTGCTGTTACCGTCCATCCCACTCCTACAGAACGAGCTGCTCCCATCACTCCATCTCCCCCGGTGGTCGTCCCCTCGGATGTGTTCTTTCCTTTGCAATTCTGCCACCCGTCTTATCCGTCGGCCATCATCGCATCTGGCGATTCGTCCTGCCCAAGCCCGTTCACGTTTCTCATTCGGCCGTACGGCGTCTACGATGTTGTGTTTGGTGTATAGCGATGGTATTAAGTTTGTAAGACATCCTCGTTCAAAAGTGTGGCTGCCAGCTGCTCACGCAATGTGCTTGAGCGCAGGCCACCGTGGACACAGTGTTAATTGTGATGTGCAATGAGTGTTTGTGTTTTAAAGCAGTGAAGTCCGTGTACTATGAACCGTGTTAGGGCTCGGGGGTAGGGAGGGGGGGGAAGTTGGGGGAAAGGTTCGGGGGTGAAGAGGCGTCCATTCGGAATTCTCAGAACAGCGTTGTCAAACGTGCGGGGCTTGCTGGCCTCATTAGAAGTGTGGGGTGGATAACACACCGAAAGGTCCACGCAGACAAGTTCATGAACCCACTTGCTGTACTCCCTTCCGGCCTCCTCTTAGTGCAACAGGTTTGGGGGGTTTAATCGATTGCACGATCCACCTTCATTCATCACGCATAGTCAGCGAAGGACCGTTGCGCCAAACGTGTGACCTCTTGCGACAGCATTCGCATCAACTGCTCTTGCTGCCATACCAGTGTCTCGAGTAATTTGTTTGATCCACATTAATCCACCTACTGCTGTTGGGCATTATCTGCCCCGTATCTGTGGGTTTCTCTCTGGGTACTCCGCTTTCCTCCCTGCGTGCCAAAACCTTAAAAAGCATTCGGTTAAACACAGCGCTGAAAAAGAATATTGAGACTGAGTGATGCTGTTATTGATGCAAACAGTACATTATTGTCATTCTGCGAATATGCCATCAATGGCCCAAAGCATCTTGAGTTTGGCTTGCATGTAGATGCATCATGAATCCATATTATAAATTGATCGTGGCTTAAACTGGAAGAGTGATTGTTCTTTAATTCTTCGTGCTTCTGGCTGGAGATGGCTCCTCTGAGGAGTAAATGTGGAAGAGATTAACTGATGCGAACTGTGAATGGTGAAATCTCTTTGAGGCCATATAATGAGGCTCTACAATGTTCATATATTGGTTAATGTGGCCCGCAGATCAATATGACTTTGACACCCCTGTTTTACAAGCGCACAGTAGCTGCGAGCGAACTCGATTAACCGTGGGCAGATTATCCTTGTTGCAGATGACCTTGCTTACAAGTAATTAAAATACACTTTTATGGTCATTCTGGTCCAAATACCAGCTGCTCCTCATCGAGGGTCTGCGGATTCGGAGCGCACGCGACCCGCAGACGTGTCGGAAAGTAAAACCGATTGCTTTCAAAAGCACAACGAAAACAGACTATATACATATTCACCCCCCAATCTACTTGGGTAAACATGAAATATGTTTGAATTCACTTCACTTACACGCGCCGATCTTGCGCCGTGCGTACGTCAATCCTGCACCGTACGTGCGCCGATCCTGTGCCGTACATGCCCTGATCTTGCGCCGTGCGTGCGCCAGTCCGGCACGGCGACACAGGTTTGATCCAGTGCTTTGTGGGCAGGGTTGGTGTATCGCACGGAGATTGTCCTTGTGCCTGAGGCAGTCCACGCACGGCGCCCGATCGGAAGAGGTGGCTGTAGGAAGCAGTGCAATAAGTCGCTGGCCTGTCTGTACGGATTCTTACTATTTTCACTTCCCCGACTTTGGTGGGTGTTACAAAGTTTCTCGTATTGGATGGAAAAAAGGAAAGGTTTTGGCTAAACTTCGACAGTAGGACCCACCAGAAATTCTTAAGAATATCTGTGGCTTTTATTGCTACAAGAGCGTTATTTTTAGATTTAAAGCTTTCGTGACTGCAGGGATTCATCTTCTTGGTTCTTTCGGTAAAGTCACGTAGAAGGGAAATAATAAAATAATAAAAATAAAACATCATAAAATACAAAAGTTTTCTTTTTGTTATTTTATTATTTCCCTTCTACGTGACTTTACCGAAAGAACCAAGAAGAAGAGCATTATTATTTGTCTGATTCCATAACACTTTACCCAACTTTTAGCAATTGATGAAATCATCAGCCAGACACATACCATTCCGCTACGTGTGGTATGGTTGAAAGTCTCTCCTTCCTGGCGAGACAATGAACTGTCATGATTATGATTCAGGGTCGCGATTCGGCTTAAAATATATTCTCTAGTTTTTTATAACATTATGGTGAAGGATAGTGCCTTCTGTGGTGTCATGAACTCATTTACGTACATCAACGCGATTCAAAACACATAGATTCCTACGCACGTGATTGCATGCATGCGTGTACATCTTGGGCATCAGGATCGATAATAATCTGTGAGTCGATGCATTGTTCTATCTATAATTCTTCAACTTTGCCCAATGCGAGATCTGGTTCATCTGCTTCCCGCTGTCTTGTAGCTGTAATGACTTCACACGGCGTTAATTCCAGTGGGCCTCTTTTGCCTCGTGTGGCGTCCTTCCATGTACAGCACTGTTTGTAACGAATGTGAACCTCTTCCTATTTTTAATATAGACAGGCGAGTGGCATTGTGATCAGATTGTGAAACTAGTATTCGGAAGACTGCGGGTTTAAATAATGGTCGGACTTGGCTCATCATCCATCCTTCTGTAGCGATTTTAAATGAGTGCAACCGCTTTGTGGAAAGCTAACAGTGGTTGTCATATAAAGGAAAACTTGGCTCTGCCATAGGAATGTGGAATTTCCTTACTCGTTTTAACGGGAAACCGCTTGATTTGATATAAGTTTTAGAAAGGCTGCTGGGCGATTGTAGAATGATAATAAAAGACAAATCCCACATTCACCCACCCACTCCCACACCCACGTCTCAATTGTTATCCGAAATCATTCTGCCGAACATCAGCTGGCCAGCAGCTGTGGCCTCTCAAAGTGTTGAGGCTTTATTCACACCTGGTAAATGGAGATTCCAATTGGGCCAATTCCAATTGGGCCTTCCAAAGCGAGGGTGTGTCATTCCAAGTATTCCCCTCATCACGCTCCATACATCTGCAGAGTTCCTTTCAAACAATCTCATCCAATTACTTGGAAATAAAGAATTATCATATGCTTTAATTTATACTTGTCTCGTGAGCATAAGGATGGATTTTAATCTCTAAATCATTATCATCAGCCGTGATCATTCAACTGCTGGATGAAGGCCTTCCCTAGCCGTCGCCATCTCTTGATCTTGCAAATTAATCATTACGTGCCCGTTTTGTTATTGCAAAGAAGCCATTTTTGACCACTTGAAATTTTAAAATAAGATGTTCTAAACCAGCCTGTGAAGTCCAGGAATATATTCCCTCTTACACGAAAAGCTCAGGAACAGCCATATTCAAGACTGGTCATGTCATCTTGACACTGGGGGCGTGCTGATATTCCCGTTATGTTGAAAACAGCCCATTGCATCCACTTGTTATGAGGAATAGCGTGATGGTGTGACCACACTAACAATGGCATCGTGTGACCCGACCGCAATATCTTGAGTTGCGTGCAATGAATTGAGATCAATGTGTGACTACGTTTGGTCGGTGACGTCAGGAGTGATCGTTTCGAAGGTGCAGTTGCGCTTCCAGTTTGTTCTTAGGGAGGGGGGGGGGGCGGTTGTTGTACTAAACATCGTGTTGCCGCAGCGATTTACTTAACGGCACGGCTCTTTCGTCTGTTTAGTAGCAAATCCGCCGTGTGTCGTTCAGAACCATGCGGTCTTTGTTGTGTTTCGCCTGAAATTGCCTTTCATCCGATGTTGCCAGCAACTTGCACCCGCGAAGTGACATTGAGACCATGGAATGAGCACAGGGCCTAACGCGGGACAGCACTTGGGCTGTGAGGCGGCATGGGGGATATGTCCAAAAGAAGCCCGCAATGCCGCCTGTTGGCCTGCATGTGGACGACTGTGATTGTTAGTCACTGGTCTTGCAAATTTTTAAACTGTGGCCTTGTATATTTTTGTTAGATTGTTTTTTCTATATATATACTGTCAGTATATTTACCGTTTTACTAGTGTCCTTGTGGAAAGCTCCTCTCGGATAGCAAGCTACGTTGATGTATAAACACTCGAGGAAAGCTCACGACAGCAAGTGAATCAGCACCTGCTGTGACATTTTGACTACCGCAAGGAGATCTACCGTAGTAGGAATTGGGCGAGGTTTTTCCGTGATATCGTGGCTGGCTTCAGTCGGCAGCCGTAAAAGGTTTACGTGGAAACGCGCTTTATGCTTTGGCATATTTTCGCTAAGGTTTTGCAGCAAAAAAAAAATCGGCAAAAAACACCCTCTACTTTTTTTTACACAATTCATGAATATCGGGCCCTCCCACGGACTCAACCCACGCATGTGCTTTCCACGGGTGCCAGCAAGCATCAACTTCGAGCTTAGGCATTATGGCTTGAGTGTGCATTACTTGGTACAATACATTCCATCATTGTTAATGTTTGTAGTCACAGGCTTCCGATGTGTGCGAGTGTAAAACGCGTGTAGACTGTGTTCAGATATAGACAATGTATTATTGCTATTGTTTCTCTAACCAGTGCTTTGTTCATCATTTCTTTGTAATCTTTGTACGAAATAAACACGTGCAAAAATGTATGAGGTTTTCATTTTTTTTTTATATTTTAATGTTTAGCTTTCGTCTGCGTTTAGCTGATGAACATTCTGGAAGAAAACACAAAAATGTCACGTAGCTTTGTCTTGATGCTACTTAAATAGCGATTTTTCAATCGAATCATGACCTCTTATCGTGACGAGGTAGAGCGAATTATTCCATGCTTAACGTAATGTGCAAATCAATAAATACGGTACTTAGTTCATAAATAAAATGCTCAAACAATTTAAATATAGCATCTATATCATGACATCTCAAGATACTTGTCCGACATGAAATTAATCACAGTTGGGCGAGTTGGGTGGGGTGGGGGGGGGAGCGAACCTCATGCCAAGCACTAACAACAAACGAGCCC
>CM025607.2:13752839-13767185 GCA_014621495.2 Entosphenus tridentatus | reverse complement strand
ACGATACAGACAATACAAACGAGACAATGCAAACGAGACAATACAAACGAGACAGACAATACAAACGAGACAATACAAACGAGACAGACAATACAAACGAGACAATGCAAACGAGACAATGCAAACGAGACAATACAAACGAGACAGACAATACAAACGAGACAATACAAACGAGACAATGCAAACGAGACAATACAAACGAGACAGACAATACAAACGAGACAATGCAAACGAGACAATACAAACGAGACAATACAAACGAGACAATGCAAACGAGACAATGCAAACGAGACAATACAAACGAGACAATGCAAACGAGACAATACAAACGAGACAGACAATACAAACGAGACAAACAATCCTCCTCTCTAGACTCGAGCTCGGCTCTTGTCAAGTGGAGGATGAGGAGCCCTTCTTACACCAACAGTGGCCCGAGGAAGCAATTGCAAGGCTGCGCCTTTACCTCCGTATAACTTTGTTTCACCAAAAAATTATTGAATTCCAGAACTGATTAAGTGTAAAACTTGTTCGACGAAGTGAGGACTCACCTGCCAGCAAAGAGCGTAGTTTTCCCAAAGCCTTGGTCAAGTTGATTGAGAGACATCTTAACCCTACAGTTTGCAGTGTGCGTATATTTAGAAATACTTCTTATTTTCTGCCACGCTTAAACAGAGGCAGCGATTTGTTTTGTTCACGGGCGATACTGAAGCAGCTTGCCAGCCTCTCGGTCTATATATGCACACACCTGTGTCGCCTGGGTCACCTGGGTGTGTCACACGCGTGACGCGTCGCAGAGTCTCGTTGGGCGTTGGGTTTTTCTTTCTCTTTTCTTTCAGCATCTCCTGGCAGATGAGAAAGCAAGAGAGAATCATGCGAAAGCCCAATCCACCACCACCACCACCATCAGCAGCAAGCAGGGCAGCACTTCTAAAGGGGCCGGACTTGCTGTCTGCCGTGTAGCAAAGGTTGGATGGAGGACATTGCCCCGTGCGAAACTCGGTTTATAGACGGAGGTTTTTACGACTTTAGACATTATAGCCTCTCTCTCTCAGGTGAGGAGAGGGGTGGCGGTTCTCACCTTTGACCACAGACAAACTCTTGTTGTCACCAGCGACGTCAAGTCGTGAGCCGCAACGATCGGTGTTGCTTGTAATGATGATGCGTCGTCGTCGTTATAATCATAGACCCAGGGGAGATCGAAAAACAGAAAATAACAAGAAGAGCATGTGCTTTTGTTTGCGAATGGTGAACACGAGAGGGTCGTCCTTAATGAATAAGTTCACGAAGCAGTCACTTTAAAGAGCCGATCCCTTCACCCAGTTGCTTTGGGGGTGATCGACACTGCGCCAGCGAACCCGGCGACCAGAGTTCGATTCCCCGCCCACGGCCACCAGCATCGTTGACGAATATATCCGAAGCGGTCCTGACCGAACCCCCTTAGGTCGAGTCCCGTCTTAAATGTGTAAACATCAACACTGGGGTGACAAAGGCGGCCGGGCGTGGTAGTTAAGCCACACACCTCCTCGTAGTGCCGTCCCGGCCTACAGCACTTGCTTCAACAGTCTGTTTCAGATGTTATGGGGTAGGGGGGGGCAGGAGATATTTGTCTGTGTTACGCCTTGCCCATTTGCCAAGGTGGCCCGTTTGTAAATCCGCTGCTGCGTGAGGGTTTCCCTACGCTGTGCGGAGCATGAGGTGGTGTGTGTGTGTGGGTAATTTCGCCATACTTCACCCACGTTTGTCATTGCAGGCTGTTGAAACCTTGCCGCACATTATTACAGGTGGAACGATGCATGCCATGGATCGACCGATTTGATACGGGGATTGGCCAAACATCCAAATTGTTAGCAGGACCCTCGTTCAAAAAAAAGTCTTGAGACTCCGTGAGCCTATCCTGGGTAAAACGAACGGGCATTGCTATCATTGTTATAAGTCGTTGCCCATAGCCAACGAAGGTCTGGCTTTTCCACCGTAGGGAGGGGTAGAATTTCCCACAATGGCTCGGGAGGCAGAATGTTGTCGTATGGCCATGTGCCTCCCGAGAGGGCCCCCAAGGCCATTCGTTGCGCTGAGCGTCACTGCTGACGTTTTCGACCGATGGCAGCGGTGGGGGGTTTCTCTCTGAACGCAAAGTGGAAAGGTGACGAGCGCACACGTGTAGACGTAAACAAGGTAAACCCGTCACTCCACGTGTAGTAGATGCAAAAAAAGATGTTCGTTCACATTTTTATAGCGTGACACCACGCGACAGGTGACTTGCTGGATGGGCTTAAGAGTTCGGGGACATTTGTTGAGCTGAGCTGAATTTGAGTCTGAGTTTTAGCCAGCCCGTCCGTGATTAAACTGCGTTCACACGTGGAGTAAGTTGATGGTTTCAGGCCAGCCATCAATGCACACACACATAAAACCACATCATATGAAATGTTTCTGCGTCTGATTTAGCCATGATTAAGATTTGAGATTTCAAAAAAATTGGTTTTACTATCACGGGATTAGCGCTATTGTACTCATGTGGTAGAGTGGCTGAGAAAGTACTACCCTATAACGTCACTTGAAGGGATCTTAGAGGTTACCTCTGTAATATCCGCCGTTCTGTGGGCCATTCTCGAATACGAAGGGGTGCCACTGCTCCACAAGATCCAAATGGACAACTTGGTCTCATAACACGATTCCAATCGCACAATTGGATAGAATTGGGGAAAATTCACAAAAAATACACATCTCACGGAAGATGAATTCGAGATGCTCGCAGTCCCCATGTCAGAATCAGTTGTATTTCATTCATAGCTCCAATTGAGGCAACAACATCCATATAGAGTTTTCGAGTGCAGGTGGATAAGCCAGCCGCCGTTCACTACTAAGTGGCGGTGACATCACCACGGCGCTTGTGCCATGCTAGGTGCCCCTTGAGGCCACGTGAAGTGTCGAAGGCCCGCTGACAGGTGATCACGGAACAGACCCTGGTGCCTCGGGTCAACTGAGATGACTGGCAGATGCACCAACTGTGCTCCCCACTGTGCCAGTTCTCTTAACGTTTTAGCCGCCCGGCGCTCTGCTCGTGGTTGTGAGCATCGTATCTTTACCCCCCGAGACTGCCTCCAACTCCCCAGCAGCATTCTTCACGAACCTCCCCCACTGTGGCCGATCTTGACACTGCTGGTACCGGTCATCGGCAAGTACAATCAACTCCACATCCTTCTGTACCACATCGACACTGACGGCTGCTCTGTGCTTCCAGTGTTCAGAGGCCTGCTTAAGGCGCGGCTCCGGCTGGAGCACGCGTACCACACACACGTTGGTGATGTGCACGTCTTCTTCGTTCGAACGCTGGGGAGCCGGAAAGGCCCTCTGCACCAGCGTGGACGGCGCCCTCGTGTT
The DNA here is from genome assembly GCA_014621495.2 of Entosphenus tridentatus. Lineage (NCBI taxonomy): Eukaryota > Metazoa > Chordata > Hyperoartia > Petromyzontiformes > Petromyzontidae > Entosphenus > Entosphenus tridentatus. The sequence continues at coordinate 13,763,807 of CM025607.2, read as the reverse complement.
CACCTTCTGAAGCGCTCGCTCGTCGCCGTGGCGTGCGCGATGACACCACAACCACGTGACTTTTCTTTTGTATTGTGCGCGGTGCTTTCGGCGCCACAGCGCGTGGATTTGTAACGATTTGTAACGTTTGTTTTCTTTTGTTTGCTGGTGACTTTGTGTATTTCATATTGAAATCGCCTCCAGTGCTTTTGCTGCTGGCGGCAATAAAAGTTGTTTAAAAGTCAAAGTCTGTACCACATCAGGCCATCGCTTCTCTAGCCCGTGCCACTGCCGTGTAGACCCCTCTATCCAGCCGAACAGAAGCTGATTCGGCATGCGGTGGCTGGACATGCGGGTTGCATGAATAGAATTGCACACGCACAGATGCATTTGACTGCCACAAGCGATATGAATTACTAAACACTCAACAACGCCAATAAACACGTTTTATTCACAAATACCTCTTCTTCATTACAAGATGCATGTGTAATTTAATATATTCTTCGACAATAAAACATGCTTTAAAAGATGTTCACACAATCGATAATACAGTACATTAACTAAGTTTAGTCTGGCAAGTCGTCCAGCTGACTGACCAATGTTTCCCAAGCGGCATTTATTTAACTGCACAGACAGCACGGTGTGGCCTGTTTGGGAGAACGGCACTGGGTCTATGAACATTGAGGAGTCTGCGAATACTGGGACCCAAACGAATAAATGATGCAGAAGTATCCAGAACATGACGAATTTATACTTTTCTGCTTTGGTGATATTTAAGCGTTCAGGTGGCAGACTGAATGCCACCCTCTTCTCTTCTGTCTATGACTCCCCAATGAAGTGCCTTCTTACCCTCTCTTTCCTGACGTCTCCTCCTCCATCTCCCATTCTCTCTGAACACAGCCTAAACAACCATATCTGTCTCATGTTCCCACTACGTGCACGTCCGCGTTGTGTGTACAGCGTTTTAAGATGTAGTCGCAGTACAGAGGAAACCGTACAGTCAACATACAGTAAACGGTCAAGTTAATATTTGCCATGCCATTGGATGATTTGCAAGTACAATTCAGGCATATAGGCTGCACGTGACGATTTAGAAGGGCTCTGTTATCATTCGCACTGCACTGCCATGGGAATGTGGAATTTCAGAGCGACATGGACTTCCCAGCAGAGATATGCGCAACACCATTGGTCATTGGATCATAACAGCGTGTGAAAACGACGATACTTTAAGCTGTTAACGTCTTCCACACGTGACGAAAAATATTCATGAAATAGCAAAACCTTGCAAAGTAGGAATCCTCCAAGAACAAACACTTTAAGATTTGTTGAGGCTGCCTCGGGTAAATAAATTATGACGCAATTAGGCGGATTACAAGTACGATTATAACGGAGTTAACAAGGTTGCCACAACTTAAATAAATACCACTTGGATTAATCTCTTTTGTGTTATCAGAAGACAATTTTATGCCCATGCCTGCACACTTTTTTGTGCAGCTGTGCGGGAGGAGCAATGGAGGTTGTCGCGGTTATGCTGCTGTGTGGCTCTTTCGCGCGTTTTCGGGTTGTACCACGTGCAGCGAAACATCGGACATCACGCCGTGAAACACGCGGCCAAGCCTGACGAAACACTGGCGAGCGATCGTGGATTCTCATCCTTCATGCCACGCAACAACAAAATTACAGATTTGATTAGTTTGTCGTTTCCATGGTGAACTCTGCAAACGTGGCTTTAGTTGCCAATTTGGCACACGTTCACAGCAAATGGGTACGACGAAGAAAACAAAATCACGCAACTATGCAAACAGCTTCTTTCGCGGGCACGACAGTAATTGTGCGTGCACTCACACGCCCGGTTACGCAGTTCCCAAGCCAAAAACGGAGTGGTAATCCAGTATGTTTGTGTGTGTGTGTATCAAGTTCGATTCACCTTGCCAGTCATTTAATTAACTGTCAGGATTCGAGCTATGAATATGATTCAATAAATTTGTATTTTTTTGTCCCTTGAATACTCATTTATTATATTTCCTGTTTCGTATTTTGTATTCCGTCACGTCTTGCTTGTTCCATTAGACAAAAATTCCACGAGTATATGATTTGCAGGTAATTTACGTAAACAGTTAAGACATTTTTAAGATGCCGAAATTGATGTAGGTAACCCTAATCGATGTCAATCGATGGAACAATTTACATGCCCAGCACACAGCGCAACGTATCAGCTCCACGGAGAGGCCACTCACCTTAGGTAAAGCATTAGCAAGGTCTGACAGCCACGGCTGCCTTCACTACCATCACAACAACCGTTTGAGGCCATTCTTTTTCACTCACGAAGCATATTAAAAACCGTTTTGTTAAATCAACCGAAGTGCTTTATATAGACTGACATAATAATACAGTGTTCTCATGCAATGTCTTATAAAAGATACGACATTAATGTCCACATCTCGGGCCCTCTGTACAGTCCAGCTATATACATTGGCTGGTCTTCTCCGTGAAAATGCAAATAAAACCGTTACCTGTTGCTACTGCACTAATCTTATTTGTGTATACAGTCATACCTCGGTATACGACCACTTTGGTATACGTCGAATTTGGTATACGTCGAGTTTTGACGAGAAAAAAATGTCTTGGGATACGACGTCTTGCTTGGGATACGACGTCTTGCTTGGGATACGACACACTTGCTAGAACTTCCTCACCACCATCCTCGTAGGCTATCAACTCCTCTCAGCAAGGTAAAGTTATGTTAAATTGTATTTTTATTTCAATTTATTTTAATTTATTTATGCATTTATTTTAATTCATTTATGCATTTTAGTAATAAGTAGTGTCTAAATTATTTTATACAACCCCATTAATGTATAATATGCCATATAAAATATAATGGATTATTTCCTTTCCCTTTATTTCTTATGGGAAAAATTCGTTTGGTGTTCGTCATTTTCGGTATAAGTCCTACCTTCTGGAACGAATTAACGACGTATACCGAGGTACCACTGTATATTAAAACGTGGATTGTATTTCTGAGGGCAGGCGTTTGGAATGTCTTGTGGTAAAGGAGCACGAAGCCACATTGCATCCAGACCCCTAAACCCTTCTAGATGCAAGCAAACATAACAAGGACAGGTTTTCCTAGATTTACGCGGTAGTAGTAGATGCGTTCCAAAAAAAGAGCACGCAAAGCGAAACCGCACAAGGATACAGCTGCCTGCCGAGTAGCGTGTACAGTACACGCACACAATGTTTCCCACGTCCGACCGCATAGCCGTGAAACCGCATATAACGAATTTTGGGTATAAATATACAGCGCAAAATCGCACAAACCGAACCCGCATAATGCGAGGAAAGTCTGTAGCTCTTCTCTTTCAGACGCATCCCTAGGCTGCGAGTCCTGGGAATACAATATCAGTATGTAGCTGCGAGATAACAGCCGTTTGAGTTTTGGGTCACATCTTTAAGTTTCAGGACAATGGGTTGAGAGTTGTGCAGTGAGCCCAGGATGAAAACATTTCTAGTTTCCTGAAACCGAGTGAGAGTCCAGGCAATATCTCGCGACGTCATACGGAATTATAACCGATCTTGCGTCAAAGTTTACACCAAATACTCGTGGTATATAACAGTATGCAAAATTCACTACTAAACTGCTCTACAGACTTTAAGAAAAATCACAAAAACGAAGTTATTCAGATGATTTTCAACCACGTGCTAAAAAAACCGTGCTAGTAAAATGGAATAAAGGGCTTTCACTGTTAAACCGTGCCTCAGATTTCAGCTGTGGCCGGTCAGGGCAGCCAGGGAAAAGCCATGGCAGGTGAAGTTGACTTCGGTGGTGGTTCAAGTCAGTCTAGAAGCCACGTTTTAGGCCGTCGCTGCAAGCAGGTAGCAGTCACCTCACAGCGGGCTGTGGCAATCTCTACGGTAGCTTGTATGGCAGAGAGTGCACTCGTGGCAAGTCAGGTTAGCTTACAGCAGACCATACCTAGTGAGGCATGGCGGGTCTTGTATATGTTGAGTAATGGCAAGTTGAGTTGCACTTGAGCTGTCAGTGGTAGTAGCCCTTGGCAGTTGAATGGGTCAGTGGTTGTCCCAGACAAGTCCATGGTTCAGTGGCAGACTGTGGCAGTGATTGGTATTTGGAATGGCTCAGTCGCAGACCGTGGCAAGTGGAATGGCTTAGTGGCTGACTGTGGGACAGTCCATGGCATGTGGAAAGAGTCAGTGGCTGGCGGCTGTGGTGGGCCGTGGTGGTCCGTGGCAGTTTCACGTAGAGCCGGGGTGGAGTGGCGTCAGCTTGGCTCGTTTCGAGAGGCCAAGACGCAAGGTCGGACCTGGCGATTGGTTTGTTGTGCCCGGTGACAGGCCATTGTTTTTACTCGCTGGAGCTGTAATTGAGCAGAAAAGGAAATTCAGATGTGAAATATTTTGATCGCACAACGGGTGGTTAAAGGGTGTTGTTAGGGTTAGGCTAGGAGAGTAGCACATGCTAACTCACATTTAATATTTTTTAAGTCATCATTATTTTTGCCGTGGCATGGAGAAGCCTTCGTCCATGAGTGGATAATCAAAGGACTGAAAGCTATCGGGTGTTTAAAAAAATAAATTTAAATTTACTCTGAGGATTACACATATTTATTTGCCAAGTGACCATTGGCTCCTCCAAAGTAATTAGAATCATGTCTTTATTTGGAGTCACAATTCGATTCGAAAATATATTCTCTTTTTGTATCTCTTTTTGTGTTTTCTCCCTCCTTTGAAGAGTTTTGTCTGCACAATTAGCATATCGTACGTATCATCAGACATTCTCTATCCACTGCTAGATGAAGGCCTCCCCAAGCTGTCGCCATCCCTCATGCTCACACAACAATTAATCTAGCACACACTCCGATATCCTCGCTCCATCTCCGCAGTGTACGCCCTAGTGTTTCTGCTCCGTCATGAGTCTCGCATATGAGGTAATAACACTCAGCACTGCCAGGTCCAGACCATCTTGCAGTCTCACACCTACATCACCTGGAAAGCTCTGGTGGTCATCACTTATCAAGGTACTAAGCAGGCTCAAACTCATACTGAGCTTCCTAGACCCAGTGGAGATCAGGCACATTCATGGATGGTTTCATCGTGGGAAAACGTGAAAGAAATGCGAGTTAGAAACACGTGTGCTTGTGCCAGTCGTGGTCCGATGCTTTTTCCTTACCTGGAGGAACCCACTTGGGTTTACGCGATGCCGTGGCACGAGCTGTGACACCGGCTTTATTGAGGACAGGCGGGGGGCTGCGTTTCGGTGATTGCCGAGGTGCAGGATCTGGCCCAACATCCACCCTGGCTCCACGTGCCGCGCCCTTTGCTCTGCTGCCCCTGGCCACGGCTGCTTTGGTCCCTCTCCTGTCCGCGGCGGTGGCGGCAGCAGTGGTCCTGGGCGCCTTGGACCTCCTGACGGGCTTCTTGTAGTCGCTGCCATCGCTGTCCGACTCCCCAGCAGACTCGGAGGACTCGCCCGTCTCGTCGTCTGGTGCGGCGTGACGCGATCGGGAATATAATTCGGAGGAACAAATACATATAAAAAGGTTTAAAAACAGAGTAATGTTTCATCATATACAAAATTGGCTTGCTCGTTGTGGTCATTGCATTGTGGTCACTGTAGTTTCATATTTCTGATCGATCAGAATTACTTTCCAACTCAAAATAAAACCATGTATTCCAATGTGGTCATGGCACATATTGAATGTTTGCCAAATATTACTTTAGAAAACAAATTCAGGAACATAATATGTACATTAGGCATAGTACGATAGTAATAGTGCTGCAGAGTCAACTTAAAATAATTTTTCTCACTAATGATGCTGCAGCATCACAAGATACATCCCAGAACACACAGCCTAGGTGTGTAACTGCAAGGTAAGAGCTGTTTGATGTAATGGTTGTGCGGATCCTTAAATAGAGACTCTGCAATTTTAACGTACTACTTCATCCCACATCTTAAAATGTGATTGCATTTAGACACGAAGTATCTCGACTATAAAAACAAATAAAGAAGACAATTTAGGAAAAAGCCAGCAGGAGACTTTGGTGCAGAAGATGCAGACCTTTTGGTTTGAACAGAGGGCAACAAAAATCAGCATCATCAGTGGCCTTGCACGGCCATATAAACTAAACTACTTTTTTATCAGGTAAGGCCCACTGAGCTTTTTATCTCTTCTTCAGAAGCTACTTCGTTATCACAAATGATAGCTCAAGCAAGTGGCTTATTATCATGTGGAAATGTATAGCAGTCAAATATGCATGTTGATTTTAAATGTGGAGGGGAAAACCGGAGGACCCGGAGAAAAATCCACGTGACCACGGGGAGAACATGCAAACTCCAAATATACAGGCATCAGTGTCGGGATCGAACCCACGACATCCTGTATACCAGGAAAGGTAGTTAAACATCTCGCCATCGTACAAACACATAGATTCCCCGTATAGCCATTCACAGGCTATTGTGGCAACTGCTGTTAGCGAGGACCTATGAAGGTCGGCACAGCACACGTGGGGGTGGATGGCCAGCACCATGCCTGGAATTGCACCAGGTACTCATTTGCGGCTCAGTCGACCTAGGAGAGGCCCTGGACTGGTTCATATAATCGTTACTGGTGTTGGCAGTGAGCACTATACATGTCCACACACGTGTAAACATACAGAAAGCCACAAATCTGTAGAATCTCATACCGGGTGCGTCGTCAGTGTTGACGTTGGCACTGCCCATGGCTTCCTGTGAACTCTCCCGCGAAGACACCGCGATTTCCGTCTGATCACCAGCGAGGGCAAGGACCTTCTTGAGGTCCCTCTCAAAGAGACGCTCATCCAGGGATGGTCTGCGCAGAGTGGCGCAAAGTGCGATTGCAAACGACGACAATGCACAGAGGTTGGTGTGGGCAACTGTACAGTGGCTAGTGTGGGCAGTGCAATAGTGTTATAAATAAGAGGTTGCTACTTAACATGATGGAGCAGGTGGAAGGAGGGAATCCAAACTAGGCATGGAAGGAATTGCCCTCCTGATGGGAGGAATGAATTGTCATGATTTAGGATTGAAATTCGGCTCCAGAATCTGTTCTTTTGTTACCATTGTAGTGAATGTAGTGGTAACTAGTGACTATAGGAAACAACTGCGAACCCATGAGATATAACAAACACAATCCAAAAAACGCTGAACTGGAAAAAATGACGAGGCGGTGCACTCTGCCTGGTGAGCGTTCCAAAGGGACATGCCTTTATCTCATGACATAATGTAACGGGACAATTATAATGTACTCTTTGAAATGTCTTGTAAGCTTATCGTTCATTTATTAGTTTCACTGTTGTTATTACCTTTCGTCTCTTGCTGTTTTTGCTGCTGTGTTCAAGGCCGTGTCTTGACTGGACTTCTTGGTTCCGCTCAAGGCCCTCTTTTCTGGCTTTCTCTTTGCCTTGTCGCCATCTCCATCGTCAGAATTGGTCACCACCCGAGATCTTTTGCTTGGCGGAAGAGAGGCCGATGAGAAATCATCGTCTGTGGTGATGTAACACACACGCACACAGACACATTGATGCGTGCACATCGCAGGGTTGTTAAACCAATAACCATTTTCAGAATCAAATCGCGGTTATGAAAGTCAGGAACTGGCAATTGTTTACAGTGGGATTTTAGTGAATGCATTGACTGGCACGTGTGAACGTACAAACTATGGCACCATACCCTTGTGCGCACCTCCGATTAGCAAGGTTGGCTACGTACGGTGCGAAAGAAGTTCAACATACAAACGTGCACACAACATACAAAAGGTAAAGGTGCAACCTTACAATCACTTGCTGGTGGAAAGGGCCTCCGCAAGAGGGAGCTGTAAAGAGTAAATGGCCGACTCTTCCATGCTGGTCAGACACATTGGTAGAGGTGGAAAAGTGCCCACATTTTCCTCGACCACACGCGATCAAGCGCGGTGGACTCATTTACCCTGCTGGGTGGAAGATAGGTCCTCAGGGGATTTAAGAAACTTTCCACATTTTTTTACTTGCCGTGCCGGGATATGGAATTGAACTTCTGGATTGCAAGCCTATCATGCTAACCATTGCACCACGGTAGCTCCCCTTGTGGATGGATCTAATGTTATTTAACATTGACAATTAAATATGACTTTTCATTATTTAAATAAGCGAACGAGTCAATGACCATAATAACAATATAATAATCATAACCATCACTACTGTCCATCACGTCATCTGCCCATAAACATCATGTATATATAGATATCCCACATGCTACTCACCATCGTCTTCAAAGTCCTTAGGCTGAGTGTAATCAACTGCTTTCTTGATTCTGCAACAATCATTGGGATAAAAAAAAACACAATTAAAGATGAATTAAGGAATAACTCACGTTATTACGTACACGGAATTCACGAGCCCACTTGCTGTACTGCCAGAACACGTGGCCACTGAATTACAATGACACAATGCGAAGCAAGTTGCCAATCAATGACATTGACGCCGCATTGAAACTCGTCATAATCGATGAACATAACACGGAGCCCACCAACAACTCTCCCAACTGATCCGACGCACCAATGTCATCGATTCACGTGGCACGCTGCCGATCAGTCAACGTGACGCAGCGTTTGGCCACCATCGGTCAATCAACATCGATGCGCCAAACCAATCGCATCTCCGATGAGCGACGTACGGCGCGAAAGAAGTTCAACGTACATGCGTAATGAATTATGGACGATCGATTAACATTACACCGTGCCAATAATGTAGGCGAGCCGTGTATACATCTACTAAGAGTTGCCAATGAATGCATTGTTCATTAACAGTGCCAAATAAGCGATTCACGTTGTAAATCAATTAACCGTGCCAGTGAATCAATAATCAGCGGCAATTAATCAAGTTACAGTGGCAATGAAATAACAGTGCCAATCGATTAAGTGTTAATTAACAGTGCCAACCAGTTAAGTGTCAATTAATTAACAGTGCAAATCAATTAACACAAGCGTGGTCACCCCATCTTCGCCTCTATGTAAGGAACGAAACAGGTGGACTTCTCTACATATCTGGCAGTCGCCTGATGAAGCTGGTTGTAATTACTGCCGAAACGTCGTTCTCAAGTTTGTAAATGTTGTGGCTTGGCTCTCCAACACACCGGTGTGCTGTACTAGTATACTACACTATACACTACACTATACACTGCAATACACTACTATACACTACACTATACCATACACTACACTACTATACCATACACTACACTACTATACATTACACTACTATACACTACACTATACACTACTATACATTACACTATACACTACTATACACTACACTACTATACATTATACTATACACTACACTATACACTCGTGCTGTACCAGTGACGAATTGGCACGTTCTGTTTACGTGACAACCCTTACTGGTTGGCTGTGTCGGGTGGTGGAGGGTTTTGACGACACATTTATATATTTACGCGATCTAACCCAAAAAAACAACCTCTTATTATGAATTAACACCGAGCTCAGAGACACTGCCGCTCACGTACCTGAGTGATCGGGACATATCGATTCAAGTTAAAATCCGCTCATCCCCCCCCCGCCCCCCAATAAAACAACCACGACGCGACCAATTAAGCCGAGCAATCCAACTCTTAATTAATTAGCGCTCATTCATTAGTCGCCGCAGCTCGGCAGAACTTCGCGTTCGCTTCAGGCGGTGAAGGCAAAGAAAGAGGGCCCTGCCTGCCTTTCGGTCACGGCGCATGAAATAATAAAAAAAACACGCGGATAAGAGCCGCGGTTACGACAGTAACAATAGCGATGAGGGTATTTTCCTCAAACGTGAGGGAAGTGAACGTTAAATATTAATAAAATATAAACATTTAGTGATTAACGCGTTGCGGAGTTGGCGCGAAACCGGCTTTGCAACACACGGGGGCGACAAGTCGCCCGTTTCGTCGCAAGCAGTTTCGTCACGACGCCGATTGAGTGGTGGTGGTCACGGTACAATTTAAAAACCTATGTTTACAATATCGTAAGTATTGGTTTAATCTCGTTTCAAATGTGTACAGATCAATAATTGATGTTTTGGGGGGAGGGGGTGTTTTCAAATATGCAAATGTTGTGTATTGCGTCAAGTAAAGCAGAAATATCGGGTGAATGTGTTAGCGAATGCGGTACGCGAATGATCGGTTGGCAGCGTCTTATCCACGGGGGTTGTGGGTCCACGTGGGTGCACCCCCCCCCGGGTTTCGTGGTTGGGTGAATGAATGGATGGGTGGATGAGTGAGTTTATAATGAATGAATTCATGGTTTGGAGTGAGTGAGTTAATTATTGATGGATAGGTAATACATAGCATGGAAGGGTAGGTGAATTGGTGAATTAATATATGGTTTGATGACTGAGTTAGGAAAAGAAAGTGATCAATTTCATAGTTGGTATGCATTCATGGTTGAAGGAATTGCGATCAATACATTATTGGGTTGCACAATAGCCGGTTTGGTGGAAGTGATGTGTATAATGTTAAAGGAACCGACAGGTTATAGTAATCGGGTTTTACCCTTTCAACTGGTACAAAAACTGACACCTTTATACAAGGCATCATGTTTGCCATAACCACAACACAAGCAGTCAAAATGCAGTTGAAAGGGTAAAAACCTATTACTATATTTTGCCACTGGTAAAGGAGGTCTCATAGTGAACCAACAGGTTATTGATTGAAGGAGATATAATTGATTTCGAGCCCTGTTTTGGAACCGTGGTGAGAACCCAAAGATGTGCAACATTTGGAGACCTGGGAGTTGAAATGAAAAGAGTGGTTCAGGCAGACACATCGGTGATACTGTAAATGACGCAGCCGAGATACACTATGAGATCACTTGAAGATGTTCAATAAAAATATTCCAACACGTCAGTTCTTGACTCCCCGTGGTGGACACTGCACGTGGTGGACACTCCACGTGGTGGACACTGCCATGTGGTGGACACTCC
>CM025607.2:13741383-13752628 GCA_014621495.2 Entosphenus tridentatus | reverse complement strand
TGCTCATGGTGGACACTCCCCGTGGTAGACACTGAGTGGTGGACACTCCACGCGGTGGACACTCCCTGTGGTGAACACTCCACGTGGTGGACACTCCACGTGGTGGACACTGCCCGTGGTGGACACTGCTCGTGGTGGACAGTGCACGTGGTGGACACTGCTCGTGGTGGACACTGAGTGGTGGACACTCCACGTGGTGGACACTCCACGTGGTGGACACTGCTCGTGGTGGACACTGCTCGTGGTGGACACTCCACGTGGTGGACACTCCACGTGGTGGACACTGAGTGGTGGACACTGAGTGGTGGACACTCCACGTGGTGGACACTGCAACGTGGTGGACACTCCCCGTGGTGGACACTGGTAGCAATTGCCACCGTAGGGGGTACCGACCACAACCAATCTGGCGTCCTGGGCTGTCTCTCTCCTCCCCAGATATTTCACGGGCGAACTGCTGCTGAAGGCTTCCGCCAACAGCAGGGGGCAGCATGCGGCGTCGTCACTGCGGCGTTTGAAACGATGCAAGTTGCTACTTTCACCCGATGCTTACGGCTCGATGCATCGATTAGCGGCAATGCTGAAGCTCACGCTGCGTGTATCGAATCTGACGGATTTTTGTTTCTCTCTCCATGCGTCTTGTACGTAACGGATGCCGCTATACAATCACAGCAGGGTTTTCAAAGAGGGTTGATAATAATGATTGAATCGTAACGCGACCCGTGATTCGTGACGATCCGTCATCCCTTTGGGCACATTTTTTAAATCCTTTATATTAAGTTCACTTGCTTGCTTACGACCGTGCAAATCTTTCGGTCGTTTTTTAACCCACTTCCCGTGATCCAATCGAGCTGACATTTTCCACACAGACTCGTTGTGCGTGACAATTAATGTTCGTGAATTATTTTTTTCCAAAATTTTACACTTTTTAGGACAAAAATATTATATTTAATTACCAATTGCTTAATGCTGCCATGCAATCATCTGACTCATAGGTGGCAGCCATCTCAAGCCAGAGGACGAGAGGACTCTAGCCGCCACGCATATAAAAGATTTATAGTGAAAAACTTTGTTTTTACGGGTTAATTTTTTAATCCTTTATATTAAGTTAACTTGCTTGCTTACGACCGTGCAAATCTTTCGGTCGTTTTTTAATCCACTTCCCGTGATCCAATCGAGCTGACATTTTCCACACAGACTCGTTGTGCGTGACAATTCATGTTCGTGAAAATTTTTTTTCCAAAATTTTACACTTTTTAGGACAAAAATATTATATTTAATTACCAATTGCTTAATGCTGCCATGCAATCATCTGACCCATAGGTGGCAGCCATCTCAAGCCAGAGGACGAGAGGACTCTAGCCGCCACGCATATAAAGGCTTTATAGTGAAAAACTTTGTTTTTACGGGTTAATTTTTTTTTTCTTTCTGAGAATGAACGTGGGACAAAAGGTGCAGAGTCGTCAACGAAGCGTGAATAGAAGAGCACTTCTTGGAAGAGGGCTCCTTGGTTTGGCTCGCGTAAAGCCACGACGCGCATTTCACACTGACTGCGTCAGGAGGAGCGTGGAGGGGTGGTGCATCATCATCATCGCTGTGATGATGCCTCCTCCTCCGCTCGTACTATTTGGTTCTTTCGGTAAATTCTAGATTTGAAGCTTTCGTGACTGCAAGGATTCATACTCTTAGGTTTTTCGGTAAAGTCACGTCGGTAAAAAATAAGTAATAAATAATATAATTGAAAAAATAATAGAAATAAAATAATAAATCACTTTCGGTGAAGTCACGTAGGTAAAAAATAAAATAAAATAAAAATAAGAGATGAAAATAGAATTTTTTTTTTTATAAAAGTGAATTAAATCACGACGTTTCGATTGCAACACAAGTAAAGCAATTATCATCAGGTGTGAAAATCACAGCTAGAATTTGTTTTTTACTAAAGTGGGAGAAATGCCGAGGCTAAGGAGTTTATATAAGTGTGGACGTCAGGGACTGGGACGTCAGACTCCGTTCTGGGTGACCACAGTCCATAAATGACGTCACGCACCTAGGAGGGGGGTCAGATTTTTGTGGCGATGTGTGACGAGGGGGGGGGGGTTGAGAAATGTGACGTCACATCAAAATGCGCAACTTTAAATAAATATAGAATTGTTATAACAACACTAATTGTTATAACAACACTCCTACAACATCAGAGTGCAGCGCCACATTAAATACGCACTACAATGACAATAGTTTAAAGCGATTTGAAGCATGTTTTATTTTCAAAATGTAAATGTGGTTTGGGGGGAGGGGGCAGAGCTTTGTGACGTCATATTTGAGGGGGGAGTCTGACTTTGTGACGCCGTGTGACGAGGGGGGGGGGGAAAAAAATCGATCAAAATCGCGTGACGTCATTTATGGACGGCCCTTGACCGTCGAGAGATGTGTTTTTTTTACTTTCTATTTGTGCATCAAGTATCCGCATCATCTGCAGCTGCTGCTGCTGCTGCCATGGTTTGTGTGTGGGTAGCGGTTTAGGGGTTGTGGCCCCAGACGTTTCGCGGAGAGATCGAAGCCAGGGAGGGATCTTCTGGATCGTTGTGTCTTTCACGAGGTTATTTGTGACTTTTTGTGAATTCCTTTCTGGATTTCCCAGCAGCATCGTCAGCTTCATCAACAACAACAAGCAGGGCTGTAGTTGCACTTTTGAAGATTACGTGACGTGCGTCCAAAAGGGACCGCGCGACTTCAAGGAGGGTGGCCAGGCACGTGACTTTGATCCTGGTGGGTGGGGATCACGTCGAGGGATAGGAAGAGAGGCGCACACGGATATGGGATCAGCGGTAACGTCAGGGACGGCATTTATTGTCGGGGCTTGAGCAGGAGACGTCGCGAGAAGGCGATGGTGGAAGCCAATGAGAGCCAAAGGTTGCAAACGTTGCCCGAGATGGCCAACCAAACCACGAGGCGGATTGTGACGTCGCAATACTGTGGAGGATGATTACACCGTGGGGGAGAGAGAGAGAGGCATTCATCCATTGGTAGATAGACATTGGCTGCTGCTGCTGCTGCTGATGATACCAATAATGATGATACTGATGACGATGATACTGATGATTATACTGATAATTATGATACTGATATTGATGATACTGATAATGATGAAGATTATGATAACGATGATGATACCACTGATGATGATATCTGACTCACCATCCCATGGCCACGTGGACGTCTCGTTGGTGTCAGGAATGAATTAGCTTTCGCCTGACTCGGGGTGCGCACGCCCGCACTGCTGGCGGGGGTGCTCGTGTTTTATTGGAGCTCTCTCAAACCTTCCCCCCCCCCTCTCCAAGCCCTCTCTCTCTCTCTCTGTGTGTGTCTCTGAGGATGCATTAATTGCCTTCGCAGTCCTTGCCAAGTACGGGGAGTGTAGGGGGGGGGGTCTGGATTCCAGAGTGCAAAAAATGCCTCGGGCCCCGCTTAGGTCATGCCCGGCCAGCGGAGTTGTAACTCAACAACACGTCGACGGTAAACGGGCGCAACAACAACACTAATAATACTGATACCGAGGGATCAAATAAAGGCGCAGCCCTGCAACGGCACGCCCGCTGGCGGAAAGAGGGCTCCAGTGGAGAGAGTTCTGGAGTGCCCGGTCTCGAGGGAATGTGGGTCTGCTCTTCCACACTGGCCAGGCGTGCTTGCTGATCGGTTAGCTGCGGTATAACCCGTGTGTAACTGCGGTATAACCCCGTGTGTAACTGTAGTATAGTCCCGTGTGTAACTGCTGGGTGGACAGAGGCGGGGGAGGGGAGGGGCATTTAAGAAATCCTCCTCCATTGCTTCGCCTGCCACGCTGGGAGATTGAACGGGCGACCTCTGCCATGGAATTGCCCGAGAAAGCCTCACTGAGTGCTGAAGTCTCTTAGTGAGGAGAGTGTCCTGCCTGCTGCATTGGGATAATTTAGCAAATGCCATGAAGGAGTGTTTGATTGTTGTGGAGGGGAGGGTAGAACACAGAAACCCGGAGAAAACCCACCGGGCAAACGAGGAGTGACACTCAGCCGTGCCATCTCCGAGCCTCAGCTCGTACCCCACGCCTTCGACACCCGGTAAGCCCCTGGCTGGTAGTCACCATTCATCCGAGCAACGAACCGGGCTCAGCCCCCGAGATCCGACGAGGGTTCCCCGGTGGATTCGGGGGGTGATTTGTTTTTGCGGCGGGGAAAAGAGAAAAAAAAATGAAAATTACTGCTGAAACAAAACTAAAAAAACTCGTGCAACATGAATCTGCGCTCCTTCTGCTGCAGATGTCTTGCACGTGGTGTGTGCGCGCGCGCGCGCGTGCGCGGGGTCCCACATCTCCGCCAGTCTCTACGTTCCCCACCGAGATTTGGAAAATCCACGGCGTTCTCGTGACGTGGCTGTGGTGCAAGTGCCATATATTTTCATTAGCGGGCTCGTATAATAATAGCCTTGTCGGCAGCCTGTAAAGACCGTACTTTTTTACGTTTAACCAAAATACTTTGAAAGATATAGTAGTTGGGAACGGAGTGTTTTGTGTGTGTCTGGGTGTAGCGGTGAGCGCGCTGCGCTACGAACGCGGCATCGGGAGTTCGATTCCCGCTCACGGCCAACACCCAGTGACGATTATCTGGAACCGGTCCTGGGCCTCTCCTAGGTCGACTCAGCCTCAAATGAGTACCTCGTGCGATGCGTAAAACATCGCCACTGGGGAGACAAAGGCGGCCGGGCGTGGTGCTGGCCACCCACCACCTCGTGTACCGTGCCGGACTTTATAGGTGCTCACTAACAACACTTGCCCTAACAGTCTGCTAAGACTATACGGGGGATCTTTGTCTTTTGTCGGTGTTACTCGGGGGTCGTAACCACTAGAGTCAAACGCTGGATTTGAGTCCTGGTTCTTAGCCGCGTGTGTCGCGAGTTTATGGTCCCAGCCTAGTCACCAATCACTCAACACACACACACACACAAAAACCCCCATCGTTACATGTACATTCTCACTTAATTGATCTTATTACAATAAAAATGCTATAAACACTCCTTTTCCGGGTGCATGTGAAAAACCGTGGGCGTTTTATTCATTTTCTTCACCCGAAGCGTGTCTCGCGTGCTTTGCGCGCGGTCCCCGGCTGTCGTATTCTCCTTCACTTTGTTCGGTTTTTAGAGTTCCCAGTGCCACCGCCGTGCTGCCCAGCTGAGAACCGCCAAGCGAAAGAGACGCGCTCATCCCTCGTCTGCGAGCGATGGAGCGTCACGGGGCCTTGAGCCGCACCGTTTAAATGTTGCATCGGCCAAGCACCTGCACGCAGCGCACTCGGATGTGCGCTACGGCGAACTTCGTGGCCCACGCGGTGGTCGTAGCTGGAGGCGTCGCGGGAGTGCCGGGCGTGCACGGATGATGTTCGTGAACGGTGCCTACGAACACCGCAGTTCCGAGTTCGATTCCCGGGCCACTACGAACATCAGCGGCGAGTGTTCGCTCAGGGCACTTTAGGGGCACTTTAACTCACCGCTGATGTTAGCAGTGAGACTCTAAGGGCACGCCCTTAGAGTATCACTACTAACCCTTAGAGTCTCAACGGTGAAAGGCAAATATGGCATGGGCCGTGAAAGGGGGAGTGGGAGGGGGTGATATCTTTGTGCGCGCGCGCGTCTCAAGGTGAGCGTCGCGCTACGGACGGCGCTGAGAGGCTCCAATTGTCTCGCTCGGCTGCAGGAATTCCAAACAATAGCGACGAGGCGGACGAGCAGAAGAGGAGCCGTGCGTGCGCCGTCGGCGTGCGCTTGGGCGTGACGGGCCCCACAAGGGCGGCCGCGCGCGTGCGGTCCTCGATCGCTCGTTCGCTCGCTCCTGCCAAGTGGCAGGGCGACTCCAGCTGCTGAGTAAACAAAAGAACATCGTGATTTACAGCACCGAGTGTGTGTTTTTTTGTTGTTGTGCCGCACGCCTCTTCGATGCGTCTTCGGGTCGTCCCGCGCGTTGTTCAGCGGCACGATGTCCGACGCTTCACTCCACGTGCGCTGCGAGATTTATTCGGGGTGGGGGGGGGATTGTTGAAATTCCTGAAATTTAATTTCCGAAGAAGCTCCCAGGCGTGCGGAGGGAGACGTGGGGCACCACATCGGATAGCTCCACACTGGATTTGTGATGGGGTTTATTCGTGAATGTTTTTGTTGTTGTTGTTGATCTTGTGGTTGAGTTGTCTTCATCCACCGTGCCACCTCGCGTCCATGAATCATCGCGTGAACTCCGGTCATCCTCGCAGCAGCGGCTCTTGGTTCAGCCGTCGAGCAAAGACGGTCTTTCAGATGCGCTTCTGCGGCCGTCTGGAACGCTCTTCATACCGATGTTAGGAAGCCATTGCAGCTGTGCACTTTTAAATCGTCTAGATTGAAAATTAATTTCCTTACAACTGCTTTTTGTATTTATTTTGCCGTCCTTCGCCCGCACCTAGCGCGTTTGGCTACGTACATTGTGCGAAAGAAGTTCAATATAGATATATACGTTTAACACGTAGGCTTTCGCGACCAATATCCTGCATAATACAGGTTTTTTAAGGATTAGATTGCGTAAATATATAAATGTGTCGTTAACCCCGCCACCACCCGACACAGCCAATTTAGTAAGGTTTGTCGTTTGGAATGTTGTGTTTACATGACAAACCTTACTAAATTGGCTGTGTTGGGTGGTGACGGGTTTAACGACACATTTAGGCGATCTAACCCCCTAAAAAAACACGTATTATGGATATATACATCCAGTCGCTCAACCACCACCCAACTGTGTGTGCTCCGTGGCTATAGTTGAATAACTCTGGGGGCACATTTTCACCGCGTTATAAGCGGGGCGCCACGTTGTACGCGATCGTTTGACGTCACGGGGAATGCAATTTATCGACCACGATCCGAGCCACTAATTTCCAGCAGTTCTGCTCGGAATGTTGGTGGACGATCGGCCCAGCATTGTGAATGGCCTTGTCATTTTGGCTGTTCAGAAAAATGTCTCGCAGAGTCCCGGGGCTCTTCGTCGTCAGGAGAGGGGTCTTGCTACTTTGAGATGCTTGGATAATGCATCGTTTTTTTAAATTTTATTTTCAACCGGCGTTTGGTTTGGCGCGGGAAGAGACCGGAATGTCCGGAGAAATCCGCACAAAGACGCACAACGAGGAGATAAACGCTCAAGGTTTGTTGTTTTGTTTTCCGCACGGGCTGGTTTCACGATCCCACTTGCTGTGCTGCCTTCCCCATTGACCACCGGGTTTTGAGAGTTTCACCCAATGGGCGGCGCGTCGCCTTGCCCGTCTCACAATCGCCCTCGCGTCGCCACCGCCGCCTGGACAGGTGCTCGCTAACACAATGCACGTTACTCGTCGCGTGCACCTCCCTGGCCAACCGCGAAAGCACATGTGGAACACTTTTGCGGGCTCCCCTTTAGCCTAAGATGCCTTGGGGCCAACTGTTATATTGCCAGGCTCCGTGTGTGTGTGTTAAAGTACTTACCCAGTCTGCAAAGAAGCCCTCCGGGGTAATAAGATGAAGGTGGGGTGAATGGTTGGGTGAGGTGGGGTGAAGCGGTGAGTGTGGAGGTGGGGAGGGAGATTTGAGATGCCGGCCTGGGCAGCGGCTCTTAGTGACCGCACGTGCGCGCGCGCGTCCGTGGTGTGTGCGCGCGCGCGCGCGTGCGTTTGTTTGGGGAGCGGTGGTGTAGTGGTTAGCGCGCTGCGCTACGAACCCGGCCACCCGAATTCGATTCCCGCTCACGGCCAGCGCCGCCACTGACGAGCATCTGCACCGGTCCTGGGTTCACCCTGGGTCGACGCAGCCTCTCGTGAGTACCTGATGCGATGTGTAAACATCGCCACTTTGGAGACAAAGGCGGCCAGGAGTGGTGCTAGCCACCCAACCCCTCGTTTGTCGTGCCGGCATTCATAGGTGCTCGCTCACAGCACTTGCCCCAAAGCTATGTTAAGGCTATACGGGGGGGTCTTTGCCTTTGTGTGTGATGAGCGGTGACGCACCAGTTGGCGTGCTCCTGCACAATAGCAGCACCTGAGTTTGATTCGTGGCCGTGGCTAATATCGGTTGCCGCTAGAGGCACTACCGATTAAAGCAGTGCTAAAAACCAAAACAACAAAACAGTGTCGGTTTTTGTTGTTGCCGCTATCAAAGTATGAAAAATTAAGAATTGATTTTACCCTTTTTGGCAATAAAACAGGTGTTAAGACGTTCAAACACCAAATAGAAACCCTTTGCAAGGAATCATGTCTGTATTAACCACGCAAGTACGTATGGTTATTTGGTGTTTGAAAATCTTAACACCTGTTTTATTGCCAGAAAGGGTAAAACCTATTCTTAATTTTTCATACGGAGAATCGGTTCTTGAATCAAGTTTGCGAACCGCGACAATTCAACAAATCGATGGGTGAATTGTAAAATCAAGTCGAGAAAACAATCACGTGGCACGGTTACACACGTGACACGGTCACACACGTGGCACGGTCACACACGTGGCACGGTTACATAAAGGAGCGCGGCGCCGTGCTCAATACGCCGGCCACTGTCGAGACGGCACGCCCACTCCATTAAAGTAGCGAGCAAGAACATTCACTCGCATCGATCTCTTTGTTTTGTACTTTTGTTTTGTGTGTTTCCTCCCCCTCCCCTTCTTTCCCCGCACGCGCAGCGGACTCGTTCGAAGTGGGCCATCCCCGGCGCGGAGATCGTACGCGCCGCGGTTGTGCGTTAAAAGCAGTCGCGCCGAAAGCGTGCATTTAGTCAGCGGACTGTGATTAAAGGGGCCTGCTCCTTCGACAATAGCGCGCAGCGCACGCGTAAACGCGCGGTCCATCATCACACACGAGGCCGCGTGCACACAAAGACGAAGACACCCCCCCCACTCCTCCTTGTAGCCTGAACAGACTGTTGGGGCAAGCGCTGTTAGCGAGCACCTATGAAGGCCGGAACGGCACACGAGGAGGTGGGTCGCCAGCACCACGCCCGGCCGCTTTTGTCTCCCCAGCGGCGATGTTTACTACTACACCGCGCCGGGTACTCGTTTGAGGCTGAGTCGACCTAAGTGAGGCCCAGCACCGATTCAGATAATCGTCACTGGTGTTGGCCGTGAGCGGGAATCGAACCCGGGTCGCCGGGTTAGTAGCGCGGTGCGCTAACCGCTACGCGACCGCTCCCCAAACACACAAAGGGCGAAGAGCCCCCCCACGGTCCCTCCTGTCCCTCCACCCCCGCCCCTACTATGGCCAGACTGTTGGGACAAGTGCTTTTAGTGAGCACCTATTAAGGGCACCACGGCGCAAGGAGAGAAGGAGTGGTGTGGCCAGAACCACACTCGCCCGGCCGCCTTTGTCTCTCCCTGGGCTGGTTTATTACGCACAGCACCAAGGCAATATACTGCACTCGACTATTGCACAATCGGCTTCTTGGGAAGCCGAATACATCACGAGGGCATTGGCATCCCGTCACACGGTTGACCTGCAGGGAGCCATCCCCTGACCGCACTCAGACGTCCATCAATTGACACGTCATAGTTTTCCCCACTTTCTGATTCGATGAATTATCATGATTCGGGGTTCTGATTCGATTCAATTATATATATTTTTTATTTGGCATTGTGGTAAATGGTAGCGCCTCTAGTGTCTACAGGGGTCACATCAACCCGTGACATACAACATAGGTGAATTTGAAAAAACAAATGCATCGATCGTCACATACGCGATTTGACGTTTGTATCGTGAGTTGAAACATCGAAATGAATGCATGAATTGACGCCGATTGAACATTAGCGAGCACCTGGGCAGCGATCAGCCTCTACACTGCAGCTGCACCTAACAACACAACCATTGGCCGAGTCCGGGAAGGCCTCTCCAACTACCACCGTACGTCGTTGAAAAATATGGGAAATAGTGTGGGAGTCGCCTTCTTGGTTCTTTCGGTAAAGTCACGTAGAAGGGAAGTAATAGAATAATAAAAATAAAACATAATAAAATAATTATCACGACGTTTCGGCCACAACGCAAGCAGCCGTCCTCAGGCGAAGAACAGGTCTGTCAGAAAGACAGCGTCTGAATGAAAACCACCAGGCTTGGCAGCGTATATTTAAGCTGGGTTGGAAAGGGAAAGAGCGCCCCGACAAAGGAATTCGCATATCAAGAGGAATCTAGCATACCCATGGGAAATGCAGGTATGCGACCAGTACCACTTATGCCCGTGCATTATGCAGGAATAGCAGCATCGAAGGGAGGGGATCGTGCGTCTGAATGAAAGACGCTGTCGCCTCGACAGACCTGGTTTCACCTGAGGACGGCTGCTTGCGTTGTGGCCGAAACGTTGTGAGAATTATTTTATTATGTTTTATTTTTATTATTTTATTACTTCCCTTCTACGTGACTTTACCGAAAGAACCAAGAAGATGAATCCCTGCAGTCACGAAAGCATTAAATCGAAAAAAAAAATGAACACACACTGTTATTGCCCCGTGAGGCTTCCCTTCAGCACCCTTGCAAAGAGGATCTTGGTCAATCCTCACAAGGATTGTTCACTCGCCGATCAGAGAGATGCCCTCTCCTCCCCCCTCCCCCCGTACATTTGGTCCGATGTCTTCTACAGAGGCGGCACGACCTTGTGATCGTGCGCAACTCGTCCTGCGGTCCAAACAGCTGCGATGACGTCGCGCGAGGCAGCCTGCAACACGACCGCCACGATTCCCCCGGTTGAGGTCATCGCAACCCCGGCGATTTTTGTCCTGCTCGGAGACCTCGGCGGAGGAGAGCATTGTTGCGAGCCAGCCACTGGCAAGGGGTGGGGGGGTGGGGGGTTGGGTGACTACTTCCAATTCGAGGGAATGCCGCATCCCCCTGAACAACGGGGTCGCCTTCACTCGTTTTTGTCCCACGATTGTGCAGCGGGGGTCAGGGGGGGCGGGGTGGGGGGGGATTGTACCCCCCTCCTCCTCCCAGGAATTCGCAGAAATGCTCGGCAAAATATGCGAACCCGACCCTAGGGGTCACGTATCAGATTGCCGTTCTTCCCCTTGATGGTGGCGGTGGTAGGGGCTCGTACTGAAGGTGACTTTTTTTTGTCTACGCTATGTATATAAAAAAAGAAACGGCTCTGATTTGTGGTCACAGGCTGCCGACAGACTCTCCGTCTCAAGAGGCGACCTGTGGTCGCCACCATAGCAACCACCACCACCTCAACCACCACAACAACCACCACAACAACCACC
>CM025607.2:13715343-13738090 GCA_014621495.2 Entosphenus tridentatus | reverse complement strand
CAGCTCACCAGCACCAATACTCAACTCACCACGCAGCTCACCACCACCAATACTCAACTCACCACACAGCTCACCACCACCAATACTCAACTCACCACACAGCTCACCACCACCAATACTCAACTCACCACACAGCTGTGTGCCGGGTTCGTAATGTTGCCGTGGGAACACGGCCCGATCCTGCAAGGCCGCTTCACGCACCGAGCCTGCAACCCTACCGAGCGGTCGTGGAGACGTTGTTTCTTGCTTGAAAAGCACTTTTTTATTTATTTCATTTGCCACCGAGATCGTGCCACGGGACCGAGGATCCGTTCAGATCTCTTGCGGAGCGGTGCGAGTCTTCTTCGTGTCAAGAGAACGGTCCACGGAAGCGGATGTCAAAGGGCTACCACTGAGCTCTCGTGAAGCGGTGTCTGGTCCACGGAGTAGAGGGGTAACACGTGGAAGCGCGCTTTGAGAATCTCTCCCGCAGTCAGTGATTCTCATTTCTGGAAGGCCAATCGGCCGAAACGTCAAAATCTGTATTTTTCTTCTCGGGGAAAGTTGGTGGGAAGAAAAAACCCCACACTGGTCAGTAGGAGGCAGCACGTGCGCTGTTATATAAAATAACCTAAACATTGCAGAAACGTTATTGTTATATCACCACAGTATATTTTTTTAAAATGATAAATTGACGTTGAGATTGGGTCATTGATAGAGCCACTGGGCTACTGATGACTGCTGTGCCTGGGAAACATCACGGTCGTCCGTGTGTCTGTGTGTCCCTGTGTGCGTGTGTCTGTGTGTCAGTGTGTGCGTGTCTGTGTGTCTGTGTGCGTGTGTCTGTGTGTCAGTGTGTCTGTGTGCCAGTGTGTGCGTGTCTCTGTGTGTCAGTGTATGCGTGTGTCTGTGTGTCAGTGTGTGCGTGTGTCTGTGTGTCTGTGTCAGTGTGTGCGTGTGTCTGTGTGTCAGTGTGTGCGTCTGTCTGTGTGTCAGTGTATGCGTGTGTTTGTGTGTCAATGTGTGCGTGTTTCTGTGTGTCTGTGTGCGTGTGTCTGTGTGCGTGTGTCTGTGTGTCAGTGTGTGCACGAATACCTATACTAAACTCCCCACAGAGCTCACAAAGCATCAATAAAAAAACACACCACACAGATCACCAGAACCAATAATAAACTCATCACAGCTCACCAGCAGCAATGCTAATCTCACCACGCAGCTCACAAGCACTAATCGTAAACTCACCACGAAGCTCACCAGGACGAAGTTGCGAGTGACGCGCCCTAGTGGTGGGTCAACACGGTTCGAATCTAGATGGACGCCCTGATTAATAGTGCTGCGGGTGTAGCGACCACAAATGGTGATGACATGTACCATGCGCGCCGTCCGCTGTGGAGCGGACGTTGAAGAGCCCCTGACGTCATTCGCAAGAGCAGGCCATCGCGTGCCGGTGTCAGGGGGTCCACATTTAGCAAAATTCTAAAATTACACCGCAAATGACCACAAATTGGGATTTATGCACACGGCAGCAATCATCGCCGGCTCGTGGCACTGTCCCAGGTCACTCGTTGCAGATGAGACTCATCCTGGCCTCTCCGATTCTCACCTGGTTAAACAAAAACACATCAGTCTAACTTTAACTGTCAGACTTTAATCGTTTTTGGGCAAGAACGGCAACGAAATACCTGGGAATTTTTTTTTTGTAAATGCCTCTTAATGAAAGATGTATATTTGTTTCAACTCGTTGCTCGGGGAACCGGTGTCGTGACTTCGCGCGCGCGCGCTGCAGAACGCGAGCGGTCCCCCTTCCATCCGCTGACGAGCGAAGGCTCACTCAACGGAGGCTCACTCAACGAAGGCTCACTCACTGGGCCCGCTTCCCAGGTTGGTCTCTCGCGAGAGAGGACCTTGGCTCTCTCTCTCTCTGTAACGCACGTTGACTATTACCGCACTTATTTAATTACCGGAATTGTTTTTTGTAAGTTGGAGTTTTGTTTTGTTTGGTGTGAATACACCAGTTGCGCGATAGCCTGCGCTTGCGAGTGGGTGATGTAACAGGGTCTTTAAGGTACTCTGTATTACATTCGATGGCGCATTTTGTTAATGCCCTGTATAAATGTCAGGGTGTCTGTTGCGAAATTCAAGCCGGGTGGAGACGTGCTTTAACTCGGTGCCTGGGTGGGTGGTTCTATGGATGGATGGGTGTCTGGTTGACTCGGTGGCTGGGTGGCTCTATGGATGGATGAATGGTGTCTGGATCGATTGGTGTATCCGTGTGTGGACATGTGACTAGTTGGCTTGCTGGATGTGGGCCCACGTGACTAAACGTGTGGTAAGATGCATGTCGGGGTGGGTGGCTAGCTGGATAAGTGTTGGCCCAAATAGGTGGCGAGGTAGCAAGATTAATGGCTGGGTGAGAAGAAGAGTCAATGGTTCGATGAATGGGCGAGCAGCTGGGTGAGTGGTGAGGTGAATGGCTGATGGTGTGCTTAGGTGAGTGGGTGTGTGGCTGGGTGAGTGGGTTAGCATCTATGTGTGTGTGGCTAAAGTGTGAACTACACAATTGCTCACAGATTTTCAAAATAATAAGCACGGAGCCTGTTTATGTTAGTGTATAAGTGCTGTGTAGGGAATGGTCGGTTTCGTTACAGTTGTGTTTTTTCCCATATTGAACAAGCGGATAACACACACCCACACTAATACAAAGATCCCCCGTATAGCCTTCACAGTCTGTTGGGGCAAGTGCTATTTGCAAACAGCTATGGCACACGAAGGAGTGAATGGGCCAGTACCACACCCAGGCCGCCTTAGTCTCCCGAGTGGCGATGTTTACACATCGCACAAGGTACTTATTTGAGGCTGAGTCAATCTAGGGAAGCCCCAGGACCGGTTCAAATAATCGTCACTTGGTGTTGGCCGTGAGCGGGAATCGAACTCGGGTCACCGGGCTGGTAGCGCAGTGCACTAACCGCTACACCACCGCTCCCCAACACGCACACATATGCACATACAAAGACAAAGATCCCCCATATAGCCTTAACAGACTTTTGGGGCAAGTGCTGTTAGCAAGCACCTATGAAGGCCAGCACGGCACACGAAGGGGTGAATGGCCATCGCCATACACCACCACCACCACAAACCCCCCCCACACATAACCAAGCTACAGACACATCCACAACTACAACAACCCACACACCAACACACACACAAACCAAGCCGTACTCTGACACACCACAACTCACACAGACACACACACCACAACTCACACAGACACAGACACACACACCCTCGCACACCACCAACCCACACGCACAGACACACACGCCCACACACATTACCAAGCCACACACCACCAACCCACACACACCCATACACACCACAATCCCTCACACACACACCACCAACCCACACACACAAACCCTCACACACCACCAAACGCACAAACTCACCAACATAATTTTGCAGGTTGCCCACAAATTCCACGCATACCACAATGACTTATTATAAACAAGTATGAACATCTGATTCCCTTGCCTGCTCTGCTCGTGTAAATAGAGCTGCTTTTTAATTTATTTACGCGTTTCTCCTTTCGCCGTCTGTTGTTGCCGAGTGGTGTTGTGGTTTTTTTGCAATCCACTTTCTTCGTCTTATCGTTTGGGAAATCGATACGACAACGTCAAAAAAGAAAGTTACGTGCGTACGATGTTTTGGGTTTAAAACTCGCCGTACTTGTCCAACGTTTCGCACGTCCCCCCCCGCCCGCCCTTTTCGAATTTTGGTCGAGGAAATAAAAGTTGAACGCGGGACGCACAGTGAATTTAGAAACGTGCGCGTTGAGATGATTTTGATTATTTCGTGATTTCGATTTAAAGCTTTCGTGACTGCAGGGATTCATCTTCTTGGTTCTTTCGGTAAAGTCACGTAGAAGGGAAATAATAAAATAATACAAATAAAACATAATAGAATTGTATTTTATAGAATTGTATTTTATTATGTTTTATTTTTATTATTTTATTATTTCCCTTCCACGTGACTTTACCGAAAGAACCAAGAAGATATTTTCGTGATGTGAATGTCCAAACGACAGGACCGCTTTGTTGAGCTATCACTTGTGGGTGGCCAAGTCGACTCCGAAAAAAACAAGTTGATACGTCAGTGGGCTTTGCCTAGTATGATGGGGATGGTTTAGTTGTATGTGTATGTGTTGGTGTTCTTTGTTAACCTTTCTTGTACCTTGCACCACTGTCATGTTTTTTGTGCTCTTTCTTGTTGTGACGTTCTTACCCGCACCCTACGGGACATCTGTGAAAAAAGAGCTTTATAGCTCATCGGATTACTCCAGGAGAAATACATATTCTGATTCTGAATTATGGTTAAAGTCGAAATAAGCCACGCGTGACGGATTACACCCAAACACAGTTGTGACGAAGGCACAGAGGTTGTCTAAATCGGCGGTGAATCTAACAGGGTGGTCCAGGTGTCTTGTGACCACCAAATCCATTGGCCCCCTAACATGTTTTTCCTTCATTTCTGTTTGAAATAAGCCTTACTTTAAAAAAATATATAAAGTTTTAAAATAATTTTAATAACGATCACAAGATATCTGGACCACCGTGGACTGAAGTAGTCGATTTCTTTACCGATTATCGGTTCGATTACTCGATCGAGGAATTACACCAGCATAGTTGTGCCGCTGGACGGGAGGTGATGCGGTGGTATAGCGGGGGGGGGGGGGGTTGCGTCGTGTGATATGGGCATCATCAGCCGCGGTCATGCCTGCTGCATTTGAACACAAAAAGAAAGCGATAATCGATTATTATCCCGAGTCGATGAACGGAGATCATGAGCGGACTTCATCGACGAATCGTCCCGGTTCTCATCAGGAGGTGATTCACAGCTACACGGCGCCACGGGTAGCCGCTACGGGGAAATCGTTCACTTTGGGGGGGGGGGGGGGGGGAGCGGGGGGGGGGATAGTTAAAAGTACCGCTCGACTTTGTCGTACGAATAAAACCGGACAAGCAAATTTGATTCCAATAAGTTGAGTAATTTCTCCTGCTTCTTGACGAGAAAATCCAGGGCATCTGTCTCTCGTCCCTGCCCCCCCCCACCGCCGCTCCGCTCTGTCTCGCTCGTTCTCGATCGCTCGCTCTCTCTCTCCTCTCCGCGGCCTTTTAGAACGAGCGCGATTTTAAATGAAACCAGGTTTGTGAGCCTCAACGCCGTGAGCTCACTGCCCGTAATAATAATCATACCCCAAACCCAACAAAAAAACACACACACGCACATCGGTGGATAATTTGGGAAACCTAGCAGGTGTGCTTTTACAGCAGCAGACGACGACAGGTTAAATAAGGAAACACAATGAACCAGACCAGCCAAAAGTTCCCCTGGGGTCCCATGCCTATAGACTGAGTTCAGAAATTCCTCCCAAACGCAAACCCTCGTCTGAGGCTGTGGCCTTTCGCACAACAACAACAACAACAACGATTCCCCGTGCAGTTAACGAGAACGATGATAGTTAAAGGCGTAATGATGCACCCCCTCTCCCCCGATTTGGTCATTCAATGAAATTGTTGTGATCCCATTCAAGAATCGAGTTAAGCCCCTCCCCCCCGTCTCGTGTGTTTTGCCGGATCATTCGTGTCGTGTTCCCCGCAGTTTTGTTAGCTCCATCAACGTGAGATTTCACGAAGTTAACTTGCATTGGGTTTTCTTTTTTTGGTTCGAATATTTTTTTTAAAATTTGCGACTCGCAGCATGGATGAGAGACACCGGGCCACAACCTGGCTTGGGAATCCGGGTCACAGTTTCCCCACTGAATAAATCGTGGCTTCTCAAGGGCAGTGATTTGATTGTCTAAGCCCCGGTCACCAAGGACTGTACACACATAAAACCAAACACACACGCGCACACACGCATCACATTGAATTTGCTTTTTCACGTTGGCAAAAAAGTCAGCTCTATTTAGAATGATTTTTTCTGGGTTTGACTGAATGTTTATTTCTGGGTTTACCTGAATTATTCTTTCTGGGTTTAACTGTATGTTTATTTCTGGGTTTAACTGAATGTTTATTTTTGGGTTTAACTGAATGTTTATTTCTGGGTTTAACTGAATGTTTCATTTTGGGTTTAACTAAATTTTTATTTTTGGGTATAACTAAATGTTTCATTTTGGGTTTAACTAAATTTTTATTTTTGGGTATAACTAAATGTTTATTTTTGGGTTTAACTGAATGCTTATTTTTGGGTTTAACTGAATGTTTATTTCTGGGTTTAACTGAATGTTTCATTTTGGGTTTAACTGCATTTTTTTTTAGGTATAACTAAATGTTTATTTCTGGGTTTAACTGAGTGTTTCTTTTTGGGTTTAACTGAATGTTTCTTTCTGACTTTAATTGAATGTTTATTTCTGGGTTTAACTGAATGTTTATTTCTGGGTTTATCTAAATGTTTATTTCTGGGTTTAACTGAATGTTCTTTCTGGATTTAACTGAATGTTTATTTCTGGGTTTAACTGAATGTTTCTTCCTGGGTTTAACTGAATGTTTATTTTTGGGTTTAACTGAAAATTTATTTTTGGGTTTAACTGAATGTTTCTTTCTGGGTATGACTGTCATGCGACACGAAAGATGTATTTTGCTATCGAGCGGAACGTGCGAGAAAGT
This sequence comes from Entosphenus tridentatus, assembly GCA_014621495.2. Classification (NCBI taxonomy): domain Eukaryota; kingdom Metazoa; phylum Chordata; class Hyperoartia; order Petromyzontiformes; family Petromyzontidae; genus Entosphenus; species Entosphenus tridentatus. The sequence continues at coordinate 13,731,446 of CM025607.2, read as the reverse complement.
TTGCAGTGTGGGGCGCCGCAGTGGCGAGATGTTAACTACCTCGCCTGGTTTACAGGAGGTCATGGGTTCGATCCCGACCCTGAAATCTGTAAATATGGAGTTTGAATGTCTCTCTCCCTCTCTCTCACCGTGGTCGCGTGGATTTTGTGATGACCAGGTCCCTTCTGAAGACAAGCTATGTGGCTCAGTGGGCCTTATTTGGAAATAAATTAAATACAACGTTTAGTTTTAGTATATATAAAAAAAGACAAATGCCACTAGAAGGGCCGTTCTGTGCAAGGCTTGGCATGCCGTGAGAGTTGCCATTGGACACTTGTGTCGAATGACACGGGGCACACCGAAACCACTGGGACGAGAGACCAGCAATGCCATGCACGTGACAATGTATCGAGCAGCGACCCGAGTTTGATTCCCCTAGGTCGACTCAGCCTCAAATGAGTACTGTACCTGGTTGCGGTGTATGAATATCACCACTTCGGAGACAAAGGCAGGCCGAGCGTGGTGCAGGCCAACCACCCCATATCGTGTGCCGTTCCGGCCTTCATAGGTGCTCGCTAACAGACCTTGCCCCCCCTCCCCCCCCAACAGCCTGTTCATGACTATGCGGGGTGATATCTGTCTTGCGCCGACTGTTGCGCGTAGTGACAGCCTGCGTGCGACTGTGTGACTGAGCGCGCGTGTGACAGTGTCTCTTTGTCTGACCGAGTGTGTGCGCGCGCGCGTTTGTGGATGCGCGTGCGACTGTCTGTGGCAGTGTGCGCGGCTGAAATGCGTGCGAGTGTGCGCGCGAGTGAGTGTGTGTGTGCGAGTGTGTGTGCGCGTGCGAGTGAGTGTGTGCGTGCGCGTGAGTGTGTGTGCGCGTGCGTCAGTGAGTGTGTGTGCGCGCGCGAGTGAGTGTGTGTGCGCGCGTGCGAGTGTGTGTGCGCGTGCGAGTGAGTGTGTGTGCGCGTAAGTGTGTGTGTGCGCGTGCGTCAGTGAGTGCGTGTGTGTGCGCGCGCGCGTGCGTCAGTGTGCGCGCGTGTGGATTTTTTTTTGTTTGAGTCGGGGTGAAGGTTTACGCGCTGCGACTGACACAGCCGCGACAGCTGCACGCGGCCTCGCTGGCGACACAAATCTGCGAGCCGGGGCGAAGCCGGGACAGCCACGAGCCGCAGCTCTGATCCCCAGCGACGTGCGCGTCTGCGTGTCGTCTGTGTGTGTCTGTCTGTCTGTCTGTGTGTCTGTCTGTGTGTGTGTCTGTCTGTCTGTCTGTTTGTGTATGTCTGTCTGTGTGTCTGTCTGTGTGTGCGCGTGTGTGTCTGTCTGTGTGTGTGTATGTCTGTCTGTGTGTGTGTCTGTCTGTGTGTGTGTCTGTCTGTGTGTGTGTCTGTCTGTGTGTGTGTGTGTGTGTCTGTCTGTCTGTGCGCGTGTGTGTGTGTCTGTCTGTCTGTGCGCGCGTGTGTGTGTGTGTGTCTGTCTGTGCGTGTGCGTGTGTCGGTTAGCGCTACGCTGCGCTATGAACCCGGTGACCCGAGATCGATTCCCGCTCATGGCCACCGACACCAGTGGCGATTACGTGAACCGGTGCTGGGCCTCCCCTAGCTCGACTCAGCCTCAAATGTGTACCCGGTGCGGTTTGAAAGCATTGTCACTGGGGAGGCAAAGGCGGTCGGGCGTGGTGTTGGCCACCCACCCCCTCGTGTGCCGTGACGCTAACAGCACTTGCCCCAAAAGCCTGCTAAGGCTTTAAGGGGATCTTTGTCTTTGTATGTGACTTGCATGCGTGTCTGTCTGTCTGCGTGTGCGCGTGTCCCTTCTCATGTCCACGCTCCAGCAGCCACGGCCTTCCGCTGAAGACCCAAGTCAACCTTTCCTCATTGGGGGGGGAGGGCGGGGGGGGTCACTCATTCTCTTCTGCTGCCCTCACAGTCTGGAACTCCCTTCCCACAGTCATCCGTGATGTCACCTCCCTGTCCAAGTCCAGACTCAAGACGTTCTTTCTTTCCCCTACCTATGACCGACTCTCTCTCTCTCTCTCTCCCTCTAAAATACAAATAAAACGTGCGCTCTGTACATCATTTCGATGTGCGATTCCGTATAGAGGCCACACACATCCACATTACATCGGCATTGCTTACACACTGGGATTCCTACGCTGCTTTACCGTTCTCGTTTAATCCCACGTGTCCCTTGAAGGAGAGAAGAGAGAGATGCTTCTGGTCCCAGCGGGGCTCTGGCCTGGTCTAGAAACCCAGCTCATCGACGTGCCGATTAACATTCTCGCAGCAGTGTGGAAATCTCCGGCTGACGATGATGACGATGATGATGACGATGACTGCGATCCCCATTTGCTGTTGTCGACTCGTCTCACTTTATAGGCGAGAGACTGAGCACTGTTCCCCAGCTCCTCGTCATGAGTATCGACATCCACAGCTGCCCTCTGTGGTATGCCTCTGCACTATTCAGCTGCCCTCTGTGATATTCCTCTGCGTTATTCAGCTGCCCTCTGTTGTGCTGCTGGACATCTGAACCTTATGGCGGGACCCCGGGGTCTCATAAGCCCCCGGCTCTCGCATGAACTGCGTTGCGACGTCATTTTATGCCTGTTGAAGGCGAACGACACGGCGATTTGTTCCTCTCGACGAGCTCTGCACGATGCGATAATCAAAGTTTCAAAGTTTTCTTTCTTCTGCGCATTCGTCCTCGCTGCTGCAGCTTGGACGACATGACAACAGAATGATCCGCGCCAGGCGGGTCGCGGCGTCATAGTGCGCGGTGGGACGGAGTCGCCAAAATACATTAATCCATGACGATTCCTCCAGTATAAATACATACTCTGATTCTGAATCAGACCCAAGTGGCAACTTGAGTGCAGCTCCGGTGATTACCCGCAGCGCTTCGAGAGCCGTCCAGCTCCAAACCCGCGCTAGCCTCCCTCCCTCCCTCCTCCTCGTTTCCCTCCAAATGGCCGAAAGAGGCAAGTGTGAATTGTTTCTTACATTTTTTCTCAGCAGGGTGTAATGTTGGATTGGGTTAGATTACGCCGCACCGCAAGCAAAATGTTTAATTAAATCCACTTGCAAAAAAAACACCTCCTAGAAGTGTGACGGATGCGTCTCTTCGCTGTTATTGAAACACCCGCGTGCATCCCCAGGTCAAAAAATATAATAAATACAAAAAATTGCCAGCTAGGTCCCGTGCGTAAACGAGCTGCCCTGGCCATGGCTGATGCTGGCCGGGCCTGACCGGGGACTGCCGTGGTGATGAATCCAAGCCGGGCAAGAACGGCGGCGGCGGCGGCAGCGGTTCGCGGATCGGCCCAACCGGCCGGCCAGCTCGCCAGCACTCGTGGGAAACGCCGCGCTGTAGCCCCCCCCCCCCCCACGCGTTACAGGATCATGAAGCGTTACGGGGAGCGTGGACGCCACCCAGGTACCTCACCCAGTCAGGGTCCCCCCTACCCCCACGGGCCCTCTCCTCCCGACATAATCCCAGGGTTTCATCGCAAGTCCAATAATAATCAGACGTCGCTGCCGCCGTGCCCGCCCGCCCGCCCGGAGGTCGGTCCGACTAGCCCGGCCACATACCTGCCCCGTGTCGCGATGATGATGATGATGAGAGGGCGGAGCGCGAGGGATGCGTGTTGTGGAACTGCGAGGAAGGGCAGAGGGCGAGACGGTGGGGGTAAGTGAGAAAGGGGCGCCACGGTCGTGAGACGTGAACTCCCTCGCCTGGTGTACAGGAGGCCCCTGGGTTCGATCCCGACCCTGGCGCCTGCTGTAAATGTGCAGTTTGCTGTGTGTGTCTCTCTCTCCCTCCCCGTGGTCGCGTGGATTTCTCTGCGGGTCCTCCGGGTTTTCCCTCCACGTTTAGAATCAACACCACGCGCTTCGACTATTTGGCTGCGAAACATTTCCACGTGATGATAAGCCACATTCGTTGAGCTATCATTTGTGATAGCCAGGTCGCTTCTGAAAAAGAGTGATGTGGCTCAGTGGGGCTTAATTGGTCAAATAAAATGTCACAGTTTCGTTTAGAAATGAGGGTGGGGGGGGCTGGAGAGGGAGTTGAGTGAAATCGCTCGGAGAGTCGCGGGGACGATAGACGACAACAATTGCACCCCCCTCTCCCTCCCTCCTCCTCCGGAAGGGGCCCGATCATCTCGGAGGTGAAGCAAAGGGGTTGAGCCAGGCCAGTACTCCGGACGGGCGAGCACCAGGTGCTGTGGGTGCGGGCAGCAGTGGAATTCACCGCGATGGAGCGAGCGAACGAACGAACGAACGCCGTCGGAGCAATTGCGTGCAGAGCTTTTGAGTTGCTATCCGCTGCTCTGCAATGCTGGGCTGTCTCTCTCTCTCTATCTCTGTGTGTGTGTCCGGGTCCCTCCTGTAGGCGCCACGCGTTTGTACACGTGGGCTACGAAGGACGCGGGACGTGGCAGTTGAGCATTGGGTTATTGAATCCATCTGTGTGGGGAGCTTTAGGTGTTGTACTCCCGTGTTTTGTTGGTGGGTATTTGCTCGGGGGGGGGGGGTCCTTGGGTTTTCCTCCCACGTGAAAAAAAAGGCTTCGTGAATGGGAGTGGCCAAGCAACCCAATGTAGCAGTAACCCCTCCTGCAAGGGTGTCTTGAGACTCGGTGACGATCTCCTGGGTAAGCAAGGTGCATCGTTGTTATTGGTAGTATTTGTATTCTCACAGACGTGGCTGAAAGAGAGGTGGAGGATGCCTGTTTGGTCGCCACGGTGGCGAGATGTTAACTACCTCGCCTGGTATACAGGAGGTCGCGGGTTCGATCCCGACCCTGACGATGCCTGAATATTTAGAGTTTGCACGTCTCTCTCTCTCTCCGTGGTGGCGTGGATTTTCTCCGGGTCCTCCGGGTTTTCCCTCCACATTTAGAAACATGCGCTTATAGCATTTGGCTGCGTGATAAGCCACTTCGTTGGGCTGTCATTTGTGAAATCCAGGTGGCTTATGAAAAAACAGCGATACAGCTCAATTGGCCTTACCTAATAAAATGGAAAATAGTTTTAGTTTGATGTTGTGGGGGTACAGACTTATAGTTAGATAATGGGTCGACGCACGCATCTCAATACACGCCCGAATGTACGGTCTGTGGATTTAAGCTTAAAATTGGAGAGGTTTGCCACAAAGCCACGTGTGACGTTGCAGTTACTCTCTTGAAAAATAGGACACGGACATTTGCCGGTCAACTACCGGCTAACATGCCTACTAAGCGACTTACCTATCTACCCACTCACCTACCTACCTGCCTGCCATCCTACCTACGTATGTATTTACCCATGTACCCACCTACCTCCATACCTATCCACCAAACGCACACGTCTACCTGCATGCCAACCTAACTACCTACCCACGATGCTTGCTTCACCCACGCGCCTGGCTAGCTACCAGCCTACTCACCCACCCACCCACTCACCTGCATGCCAACCTACCGACTTGACCAACCTTAACAGCCACCTACAACGCGGCCGTGAGACCACAAGGGTGAGGGATTAAAATCGTATTTTATATTTAGTGCCGAAATAAACCATTTCCCACTCATTAATTGCTTGAAGGCAACGACAGTGTTGCGTAATCGTGGGCCACGAATCTCCCTCGACCCAGTCGAGGTGCCCGGGTCGCTCAGGGGGGTTGATTCGCAGTGGCCGTGCCAGAGACACGGCGATGGCACCACCGAGATGCTGCTGCCTTCTAAAATCCGGGGTGTGAATCGCCCCGTGATCACACCGGGGTCTCAGAGGTAGTGGGCGAGGTGAGATGCGTCTCAGTTACCAGTCACAAAGCGCCTGCATCGTGTTACATTTTTGGTTTTTCGATGTTGGCGTTACCCAGGGAATTGCACTCCTTGGTCTGGCATTCGACGGGCACTCTTTGCAAGGCACATACAACAAGCCGAACCGCTGGCGTAGCTAAAGATGCGGTGGATATGTGTGTGTGTGTGCGCATATCTGTGTGTGTAAAAGTGTGCGTGCATGTGTGTGGGTAGCGGTAGTGTGGCGGTTAGCGCGCTGCGCTACGAATCTGGCGAGCCGAGTTCGATTCCCGCTCACGGCCAACACCAGCGACGATTATTTAAACCGGGACTGCGCCTCCCCTAGGTCGACTCAGCCTCAAATAAGTACCTGGGAGCGGTGTGTAAACACCGCCGGGCGTGGTGTGTCCTGTCGCCCTTCACAGGTGCTCGCTCATAACGGCACTTGCCCCAAGAGTATGTGAAGTCTATACGGGAGATCTTTGTCTTTTGTTGTGCGCGCGTGTGTGCACGCGTGCGTGTGTGTGCGCACGTCTGTGTGTGTGTGAAACACAAGTCCGTCCGTTTCCCAAGCAGCAGAGAGAGGGAAAGAGGGGGAAAAAACCGCACACAACTGAAATTCTAAAGCAAACCAAAAAAAATATTGTTACTCAGCCGAGACTTCATCACGCAACACATTTCGAGCAGAATTTGAGACTGCGGGGAGAAGGCGCACCTTTAAAGTCCTTTTTGAAACATTGCCAACTCCGTGGAGCGAGCGCATTATGGCTCTTACAGATGTTCACGCTGGCGTGCGGGAGGGGAATTGAATGTTCGTGGTGGGAGGTGGTCGACGAGGAGGGGTAGAGGTAACGGGGGGTGGGGGGGGGAGTGGGGGCAGGTGGTGGTGAGGAGGAGGTGAAAGATGTGGAGTCAGGAGCAAGCGTGGGGAGATATGATAGCTACGGTAATGATGGTTGTAGTGGCAATGATAACGATGACAAAGGTGGTGGTGGCGATGATGATTGATTGATGATGCTATTGGTAGTGATGAGTGTGGTGATAAAGACGAAGGTATTGATGGTGGTCGTGATAATGAGACAAACAGTGGAAGTGGTGGCTATGATGAAAACGATGTTGCATAGTGATGGCAATGATGATGATTGATGATGCTATTGGGTATGGTGGCAATGGCAGTGATGATGATGATTACGGTGATGGTGATGACGGTTGACTCTGAAACGGGAATGGCAACGGCGATGACTTGCAAGCGACGACGTCCATCTCAGGGCTCTCTCTCTCTCCTTATCGTCGGTCAATTTCAGCTCTCTGTCTCTCTCTCTCGGCCTCCGAAGTTATTTTCTCAATCTGCGATTCCGCGCAGCCGCTGCCCCACCCCCCCCCGCCCCCCAAATCTCCGCGCCCGGGGCCCGCGGCATGGCCCCCCGGGGCCTGTCACGGCGCACTTAGCGCTGGGGCTGCGTGCAATTTCGATGGGCTGTGCATTATCACTGAAGCCGCTTCCTGGAAAAAAAAAAGTACAATTTTTTTTTTACTGGCCTCATTCCCATCATTTGGTGAAAGTAATTCTTTTTTTTCTCTCTCTCTTTCTCTCCCCGTGCGTGTGCGCGCGCGTGTGTGTGTGTGGGACCAGTTGTTTTGGCCGAAAGAAAGAAAAGCCACTTTTGATATAATTCACCGCCTGCGCAACTCGCGCGCCGCTGAGATTTTAATCGCCGCTGCTCTGCGAATTTTGCGCCGGTGTCCCCGAGCGATGTATTATTAAAGCTGCATCTCCGAGTTTGTCTTTCATTATTTTATTTGTGATCGCGTTACTGAAATAATGGAGAGAGAGAGAGAGAAGATAAAATATACAATAAAAGAAAGCAAGCGATTGAATTACGGTCGTGGAGGCGATAGAATTCAAGCAGATTGACCATGGATTATGTTAAATACGTGACTTCATTTGGATGTCGAAAAACATAATCACTAGGCAACATCGCCCCCCACCCCACCCCCCTAACCGAATATACCCATCTGCAGGCCGGTGCTGGGTACACATTTCCCCACGAGGAGACAGTTGCCCCTAATGAGGGATGGGGGGGTTGGTGGAGGGGGGGTTGGTGGGGGGGGGGGTTGGTGGGGGGGGCGTCCCCTCTGGCTAGACTGCGGCAGTCGGGCTTTGTTCACGTTGGAGACGAGGTATGCGATGTGAGACGCTTTGGGAGGAGGTTGGGGAGTTTTTTACGCAAGCGCCCGGTGCGTGCAACTTGCGTGTGCGAGCAAGGACGGGGAAGTGTGCGGCTGGCATCCCCCCGCGTAGAAACGTGAATGCTGTGAATGCTGTGAAGTTGCAATCTGCTGATCATCATCGTCGTCGTCGTTGTCATCATCATCACCATCACGTGACCGACCGCCGCTGTGTACCCACGACTGGACATCTGTGAGAGAGAGCTTCATAGCTCATCGGATTCCTCCCGTGTAACCACGTATTCTGATCATCCGCTTCGGCAGAAGGCCACGGACGCTGCACACGAGGCATTCCACAGTGCTGTGGCAGAGGCAAGGACGTTTGAAGCCCAGTGGCAGTTTGGGAATCACTTTGGCCCCCTGATGTTAGCCGTGGTCAGGAATTGGACCAACATTCTCACATTCATAGCACAGCACTTACAGGATGCACATTCAAATTTGGAAACATTTAGCTGCAGATTTAAAAAAACACTTAATTTAAATTAATTTGATTTAACAAATACATTGCCCTCCCAGCGGAATAATCTCCCCACTCCGCCTTGTTTCAGAATTTTGTTGAGAAGATTAAAGTTGAACCTTATGGCGGGACCCCGGGGTCCCATAAGCCCCCGGCTCTCACTTAAACTGCGTTGCGACGTCATTTTAAGTCTGTTGAAGGCGAACGATACGGCAATCTATTCCTCACGACGAGTTCTGCACGATGCGCTAATCAAAGTTTAAAAGTTGTCTTTCTTCTGCGCATTTATCCTCGCTGCGCTTGGGCGACACGCCAACAGAATGATCCGCGCCAGGTGGGCCACGGCGTTTATGTGCGCGGTGGGACGGAGTCGCCAAAAAGTAACGAATTAATTACGATTTTGACTTCCGTTTATTCGGGACCCCGGGGTCCCGCCATAAGATTCAGTTGTCGTTCTTGTAAAAAAAAAATTTGTTTTTATAATTCTACAGCATTGAGGAGTGGTGGCGCAGTGGTTCACACACCAAATTGCAAACCAGGCCACCCGAGGTCGATTCCCAGCCTCGACCAACATTCGCGACGAGTGATATCTGAACCGAACCTGTACAGTAAACCATGCTGACCAGCGTGGTGAAGTATGGCCAAGCGATTCTTGTGAGCAGAGTATTTACAATACAATATGTGTTTATACGGGTTCTAAATGTGAAACTTTTTCAAGACGCTGTACGAATGGATTGGCGATATCTGGCTGGCTGGGATAGTTGGGCTGACTGTCTGAGCTGGATGGGTGGCAGGAGGGACCGGACCATACGGGATCAAACAGCTTCAAACCGGACCAAAGCGGACCAAACTATGTCAAACCGATCCAAACCAGACCAAAAGACCCAACCGAATCAAACCGGGTCCAACCCGGTCCAAAGCAGACCGGACCGATCGAGAGAAAGTCGTGCAGTTATGGGCAGCAGCAGCAGCAGCTGAATGTGACATTGTCGCTGTTGCTTTGGGTCTCCAGCAGCAGCAGCCAGACGAAACGAAAAAAGAGAGATCGGCGAGCGCCAAGCGACGATTCCCGATGCCATCGAACGCGTTACCAGACTCAACAACGCGGACTTCGCGCCGTGCCAGTTGCTCTTCATCACACGCCGTGCACGCGACCGAGGGATTGTTGCACATCCCTCGGATAAAATGTGCGCGTGTGTCTGTGGGTTGTCGGGTTGCTTTCATTGGCACCGCTCGTGCGACGAGGATTCAGTTGGGTCGCGGGCGGAGCGGCCACCTCGAGCCGCGCCGCTCGCTTGAGTCACGTCCTGTGGCCGAAGCGGAATGTGTCGCTCGGTCTGACGGCACGCCCATGCGCAGGGGCTGAGTGGGACGCGCGCGTGGGTGTGCGTGGGTGTGCGTGGGTGAGAGCGCGTGCGTGGGTGAGAGTGTGTGTGTGCGTGGGTGAGAGTGTGTGTGTGCGTGGGTGTGCGTGGGTGAGAGTGTGTGTGTGCGTGTGTGTGCGTGGGTTTGCGTGGGTGAGAGTGTGTGTGTGCGTGGGTGTGCGTGGGTTTGCGTGGGTGAGAGTGTGTGTGTGCGTGTGTGTGCGTGGGTGTGCGTGGGTGAGAGTGTGTGTGTGCGTGGGTGTGCGTGGGTTTGCGTGGGTGAGAGTGTGTGTGTGCGTGGGTGTGCGTGGGTTTGCGTGGGTCAGAGTGTGTGTGTGCGTGGGTGTGCGTGGGTGAGAGTGTGTGTGTGCGTGTGTGTGCGTGGGTGTGCGTGGGTGAGAGTGTGCGCGCGCGTGGGTGTTGTGGGAAGTGGTAGCGGCGAGCGCTACGCTGCGCTACGAACCCGGCGACTCGAGTTCGATTTCCGCTAAATGGCCACCAACACCAAAGTGACAATTTTTTATCTGAACCGGTCGTGGGCCTCCCCTCAATCGACTCGGCTTCACATGTGTGCCCGGTGCGGTGTGTAAACCCTCGCCACGAGGGAGACAAAGGCGGCCGGGCGTGGTGTTGGTCACCCACCCCCTCGTGCGCCGTGCATTGTATGCGGAGCGGTATTGTCGCGGCGTATGTTTATACAATGTATGCTTTTCACATTTAAACATTTTGGATTTTGGGATTATTATTTTTTTCTCATGACAATGTCGGATATTTTTTGTTTGTTCGAATTCGGCGGATCTTTTTGTATTCCGTAACAATTCCCGCCGCGATCCGTCTGGCACATTCGCGCGAGCTGAATCATTGCTGCGTCTCTCCATTGGGCGTCCTCTCGGGCGCATTCCCTCCACCCCCCGCCTGCCCGCCCGCTTGTGGGAGGCGAGATTTGAAGGGTCCGAAATTGCGTGGGAAACGTCTCTTTGCTCAACTAATTCGCTATCCCGGGAGTCCCGTGACGAAGCCGCTCGCAGCGTTGCTCGCCGCGACCCTCGCGGGCGAGAGAGGCGTAGAAAGCGGTCGGCTGGTGGCGATGTTTCTGCCGCTGCACGCGTAACCCCAGCACCCCCTCCCCCCACAAACGACGACGATAATACTGACGCGTCGATTCTGTTGGTGCAATCATTCACATGTGTATGTGTAGGGAGGTACGTGCGCGTGTTGAACTTCTTTCAACGTCCATTGGATTGGCGAAGAAAGGTGCAACACAAATGTGGCTTTGTGTGGTGGTGGTGGTGGTGGTGACGAGTGATACTGATTGATGGTGATCTATGTCGGGGGTGCGTGAAATATAACGAATATAATATATGGGTTTTGTAAAAAAAATAAAAAAATTTTGTTGACGTGGAGAGACAGATTTATGAACGAGACATATTGTTTTGGCTTTGCTTTTTTTGTTGTTACAGTATTCGTCTTCTCCACAACAATGCAGATTAGTTTGTGTCACGTGATAAATATTTATATTCATAATTTCGCGTCGAACTCTAACCCCCCCCTCCCCCCCATATCGGTAAGAGAGACGATCCTTGCCTTGATGAGGTGGCGATTCACCAGAATTGATTCAAGGGAGGCTGACTCTGCCGACACCGCCGCGGAGTTTGCTTGTCCTGAACCGATGCTGCTGAACTTGTGGACTCACGGAAGGCCGCTGGGATCCGTGGAATTGTGTCAAAGAAAACATTTGTTTTGTTTTATTTGTTACGTGGAGAGACAGATCGATAACGGAGACGTATTGCCTGCTTTTTCAGAATCTATATTTGGCCTCTCGCTGCCAATCGACCAGCTGCAGGGTGAAGGCCTCCCCACGCCGTGTCAATCATTGGGGGGGGGGGGGGGGTGTTGACCATACTTCACCATGTTGCTCACTGCGGGCTGGTGAAGGTGGGGGAAGCCCCGGACCGCTTCGCCTCTTGGCGTTGCTCTGACACTGGTAGTGAGACAAGACCGTGCAGAAGGCCGTCTCTGGTGTTGGCCAATCAGTTTCAAAGACAAAGCCATATACCGTATTCATAATTATCAGAGCATGTTTGTTAGCACGTTTTTTTTTTCCCGACACAAGAATGTACGGCTAACGCGGACTTGAAGCCTTGTAATAGGTTGTCCATTTGGTGTTTGAACTTCTTAACGCCAGTTTGATTGCCAGCAAGGGGAAAAGCCTCGTCTTATTTTTTCCATCCCCCCCAAACATTTCGATGGTGGCAAAAATAATTCCGTAGACGTCGCTCGTCATCACCGATGTGAGCCCGTGGCTGGGAATGGCGTTTCACGCGGGGCCGGATCCATTCGCGGCGCGGTGCGCTAACCGCTGCGCCACCGCTCGCACCCTCTGCGGTCAGCCGGAGCGGGTTGCACGCTCCCCCCCCCCCCGCCGGGGAACCTGTTCCGTCGCGTGCGAGTCTATGGGTGTTGTCCGCCTGTCGCACGAGAGATTGAGTAGCGTTCGCTCCCCCGGTAAACTGTACCGTTTAAATTTTTTAAATAAATATATATCTAAGATGTGACCGCTTTGCGAGACCACTGTACGTCCAGGGGACGAGTGCGTTGAGGTGGAGGACCGAGCCGGGCGCCACTGAGGTCGCCTGGCTTGGAATCCGGATTGCAGCCACCCGTGTGGTTAAAACCGCGTCCACGATTGGCAGTCGCATTGGATGGGCTCAGCCCAGCCACCAATGACCGCGCGAAACAACCGATCGCGTTCGATCGGTCGTTACTTTGATTTTATTTTCAGTTTGGGCGAATTCATGTCAACGTTGTGACTCGCCACAGCCACCACCGCACGCGGAGAGGAGGAGAGGACGACTCGGAGGCGCTCGGAGGAACCACGGGCACGCGGGGAAGGCGGCAGCCGCGCGGGTGAGCAGGCGCCATACAATTTGCCCAAGCTCTGCGCTCCTCGACATGTTAAGGTGTCATCGTTCGATTACTCCGTGCATGACACGTGCGAGGAAACCGGAAGCACCCGGAGATAAAAGACACGCCCTGAGAACGACATCTCTGAGAATTATAAAAAGCACACACACAATGATATACGACGAACGGAAACAGTTTGTCGGGCGCGTAAATTGGCGCGCCCCTCTCGTGTATTGGATGAGAGACGCCAATTCGCAGTGACTTCGGTAAGTGCTTCTTTGGCGTCATCTTCCGGAGGCCGTTCGCAGACTCCAGGTGGTGGTGGGTGGACGGCTCGCTGCATGATTTCTGAATCGAAAAATCTTCACCTGTAGGACGCGGAGCCAATGGCAACTGGTGGAATTTATATAAAAGAATACCCCGCTTTACGTCGGGGATGCGTTCCTGAAAGGTGCGACGACGAATATCGAAACGACGTCTAAGCGATGTACAGGGTAGGTGGAGGCGAAAGCTGAGAGGCGACGGATACGAGAAAGGAGGGATGATGATGCTGTCAGCGACGTAAGTGTGGGGCTGAGCCGACGAAAATCAAGTCGTGGTGTCAATCGTAAAGCGACGACGTATTTGCGAAACGACGTAGAAGCGGGAGACGTAAATCGGTGTATTGCCGTATCTCAAAAATAAACCACACAGACGCAATTGATAGTCCAGTTTCGCCTGAGCCCCTATCCCCTCGCCCCTTTAGGTTGACTCAGACTCAAATGAACGGCCGGCGTGGCGCTGCGTTGAACATGAGCACTGGGGAGACAAAGGCGGATGAGTGTGCGCGATGCCGGCGGATTCTGTTGGTGTCTGGAGCAGCTGTGAATACATAATAAACCCACGTATTGTTTTACACGGGAGGCCCTCACCAATTCCCAACACTCGTATTCCACGAGCGGCCTCCATTGAGATCTTTGGAGTTTATTCTTTTTAATGGAGCGTTTATCGTCTGAACGGTAGAACCCGGAGGAATCCCCACCACACCCGTGCGAGGGGTTGACACTCAACAGTCCTGGAACCCACTTGCTGTACTGCCATTCCCTGGCCATCTCGCAAAGCCAGTGGAGTGATTTCTTCATGATACCGGGAATCCTGCCTCCGCAGCACTGGATTGTTGGCGTGAGCCAGTCACTCCACGCCCGTGGATGACCAGTAACGAGGTGGATGATGATGAGGCAATGATAGATGATGATGATGATGGAGCAGGGATGAATAGCGATGGGAGTTGGAGTGTGGGTTGCGATGGGAGCTGTGGTGTGGATCGCGATGGGAGTTGGGTTGTCGGTAGCGATGGGAGCTGGAGTGTGGGTTGCGATGGGAGCTGTGGTGTGGATAGCGATGGGAGTTGGAGTGTGGGTTGCGATGGGAGCTGTGGTGTGGATCGCGATGGGAGTTGGAGTGTGGGTTGTGATGGGAGCTGTGGTGTTGATCGCGATGGGAGTTGGGGTGTAGGTAGCGATGTGAGCTGGGTTGAGTATAAGCGGGGTAGGAGGCTGGGCCCACGCATTCGCTCGCATTATCTCCCCGCGGCGGCGGCGGCGGCGGTCTGGCGAATGTGAGTGACTTATTTTAAGTGTTTTAAAGTGCTCTGTGTAAACACACGAGCGAGCAAATAAAAAGACCACGGACACAAGCGCGCACACTCAAACGCACGCGCGCACAGGCACGCACGCGCACGTGGCACAACCACTTACTGCACAGCACACACACACGCACCCACCACAGCGGCCGAGGTCCTTCAGCTAAAACGATGACTGCCATTCCTTCTCAACGGTTATATATTTTTTTATGTACCCACGTTATCTCCGGCCACTCATCGCCTCGCTAATGCAGCGATGATTTAGCTCCCAGCGGCAGCGAGATCGTCCCGACGATACAGGGAATGGCGAGCGCTGCGGCTCGTGATGAGTTTAACATCGTGGCTGGCTCTGGTCTGGGCGCAAATAAACATTGGCGGAGCTATCTGCCGACGAGTGTACAGGCGGTGCAGCTGCACCCGGCGCCTACGGTGCAGGAGGGGAATTGTTAGCGGGGGGGGGGGGTCGGGTTGGGACAGGGGCCTCCCTATTTAACTCCTTTCACCAAGGCCCATGCCAGCCACGCTATGACACACTGGTGCAAAGGGCATTCATTTTCCGTCGTGACGTTTGAAGTTGGTTTCCTCCACGCGTGCCCGAATGTTGTTATTCCTTTAAAGTGCAATGACAACACAGGCATGGAATTGTTTTCCTTTATACGGTCAAATAAAAAATTCCAGCTTTAATAGTAATCATGAATAATAATAATAATGTAATTTATTTAACTAGGAGAAAGGCTCACCGAGGTCTCAAGGCTCTCTTTGATCAAGAGGGCCCTGCTGCATTGGGACGTTTTGGCCAATTCCATCAGCGAGAATTCGAGGAAACCAGAGTATCCGGAGAAAACCGAAGCTTTATTTTTTTTAATTTCCATTGTGAGGCTTTTCCGAACGAGTACTAGAAAGATTTCAGGCGAGAATCAGGCCAGGCGCCCAAATATTTACACGCGTTCACCATTTTCAATGCTCGAGTCACGCATACTAATTACTACGCAGTGAAATTGGACGGGAATTGAGCACCTGTGGTGATGGTTATGGCTCAGGAAGGACACGCGTTTGTTTATTTTTGCTTTCATTCAGCAGGAATCTTACAACACACAATGATGATGCCACAGTGGAGCGTGCGGTGGTTGCCGCGCTGGACTTGCAGGCCAGAGGTTCCATCCCATTTCTCGGCGCCTGAAACAACTGCGCAAGTTTCTGAAATTCATCTCACCTCTGAGACACCCAGCAGTTGAAACGAATGCACCACATTGAGTCGAACGGCAGGTCTCATATGGCGGGGTTAAGTGCGGGTACTCCGACCTCATCCAAAGGCATCTGGCCAGCGTGGAAGAGTAGGCCAAATACCCTTTATATGGGGCTCTTTATAGAGCTCCATCTAGCGGAGGCCCCCTTCCACCAGCACATGGCGTGAGCAAGCAATTTGCAGGGCTGCACCTTTGCCTTCTCCACCCGAGAGTTGTGGCACAAGGTCCTGTCGAATGTCACGAAAATGCAATCTTCACTTTGTGTGAACTCCAAGTCCAGGGGTGACACGGTGGGGGTGGGGTGTACAACAACCACACGACTAGGGGTCAACTGGAACACTCACAGCCAGCGTCACCGCTCCTCTCTACCGTCACCACTGACCCCCAAAATCGCCCCCCACCCCTCCCCATAATAACCGCATGACCATTCCCGCACTCACATGAACGCATTCCACGGCAGAGAGCATTGCGAGGTTTACGCAGAGAGGGTCGCGTGTGCTGTCAGATGCCAGCCAGCCCGCCCG
>CM025607.2:13669855-13680343 GCA_014621495.2 Entosphenus tridentatus | reverse complement strand
AACCGCTGAACGGCCGTTGAACGTTGTTCATTTTGTCACAATGCGGTCGATGTAAAAGAAGAGGAGAGACGCGAGGACGGGGAGGTGAGGCAGGACACGGGGCAAGAGAGAGAAGGGAGAGGGTGAAAGAGTGGGAGGTGGGAGACGACGGAGAGGAATAGAGAGAGAGAGGGGGCGGGGGAGAGAGAGAGAGAGCCAGGCCACCAACGCTGTTTCCACCACCACCTTCCTCGCCCCAACCCACCCACTCACTCTCCAAACTCTCCCCTCCTCCTTGAGCACAACTCAACACCCGCCACCACCACCATCATCACCACAACCACCACCAGCGCCGAGCCTGCACCCACCCCCCCACTCGCCACCCATATCGCAGTCTCGTGCCTGACGCAGACAGAGACGACTCACTGGCGGCCCGCTGCGAGCATTGCGAACAGCGGCTGTCCTGCAAGAGACCCGTCCACGTATTTAGACACCCATAGACTTGTATATATATTTATATTTTAAAAAGCTGAATAGATTGGTATTTAGAAGCCCCCGTAGACTTGCAACGAGATCCACGGATTGACATGGACACCAACCGTAGACTTATAATGAGAGTCACGGACAAAACTCTGATCGGCACAGACTTACAGTAATAAAGGCCAACGGACTTGCATTGTGACCCACAGACTGATACAGAGACCCGCAAATACACAATAACACCCCGATTTACGTCTCCCCTTTTTTACGTCGTTTCGCAAATACGTTGCCACTTTATTATTATCAATACCACGACCCTGAGTTGCGTCGCCTCAACCCATACTTACGTCGCTGACAGCATCATCCTCCCTCCTTTCTCGTATCCGTCGCCTCTCAGCTTTCGCCACCACCACCTACCCTGTAAATCGCTTTGATCGACGTCGTTTCGATATACGTCGTCGCACCTTTCAGGAACGAATCCCGGACGTAAACCGGGGTGTTACTGTAAAATGATACACACGCACTGAGATCCACAGATTTTAGAGCATGAGACTGCTCTCAATTTCCACGTGATAAGCCACTTCGTTGAGCCATCATTTGTGGCCAGGTCGCTTCTGAAAAAGAGCTATTTAGCTCAGTGGGCCTGGTAAAATAAATAAAATGTGTATCGTTTAGTTTTACATAACAAGCCGCATACTTACAGTGAGACCCAGAGATTTACACATCGGATAACCACATGTTGCAATGACACCTGCGGATATACATCGAGACCATGAGACGTGCACAGACTGACACTCAAAGACTTACATGTATGAGCAATGAGACATGAGAATCATGTGGCTATGATATGTATAAATGTTGAACTTCCTTTGCACCGTACGTAGCCAACCGCGCTAATCGGAGGTGCGGGGGGAGAACAACCCCACAAAGTGGTACTCATTTATCGACCTCGGAGGGAGGGAGTGATGATGTGCCGAGTCAACCCACACACACACACACGTGCGCAAAGCCTGGATTTGAACTCGGGGACCTTCCCGAACGCGAACCGTTATGTAACCAAGTCGACGACTCACGTATTTATATTGTTTTAATTACTAATACGGGCACGCACACACACACACACGCACACACGCACAAGGTGCGTGTGTGCGTGGGAGGGAGGGGGGTCAAGAAATCCTGAAACTGATTCCCCCCCCCCCTCCACCCCGACTCAAGTCAGCGGGGTCAATGGTAAGAAAACATTTTTAAATTCACGTTTGTTATGACCGCGGGGGACATCCACGTGACGGAGAGCCGCGGCTTCGTCCAATCAGCCTCGCCACGTAAAAAAACACACCAAACCCCGAAGTCGCTCCCGCAGCTGTTAAGCAGCACGAGTCGCGGGACCCCTCCACGGACTCCCCCCCCCTCTCCTCTCCCGCCCCCCGTGTTTACGTAGCTGTGCCGAGCTCGACGTGGGGGGGGGGGCGCGGCGGCTCTGGACGGTGGGGGAGGTGGTGTGGTGGCGGGGTTGGGGGGTACGGATTTTTTCGTGTGAAACTTTTACAAACGCACGCGCGCGCACGTGCGCTCTCGATCCCTCGTGTACGTATCTCCCCATCACCTCCACTTTCCCCCTGATGCATCTCTTTGCCGGTGAGTTTCTTAGAAATCTGCGGAAGCGCCTCGTGTGCATCTCCCCATCACCTCCATGTATTTCTTGCCAGTGGGGTGCAGTATTTGTACTGATAAAAATACGCGGAAGCACCTCCTGCCATATTCCCACCACGTCCACTCTCCGCCTGATGCATCTCTTTGCCGGTGAGTTTTTTGTTGTAGAAATCTGCGGAAGCGCTTCGAGTGAATCTCCCATCATCTTACTGCATCTCTCCCAACGCTAATTAAGCACTAATTAATTGCCCTCTTCTCCTATAGAGAGGGGGGGGGACGGAGTGAAGTTTCTCCAGATGGTCGGTGAGTTTCAATCCACTGCCAAAGACACTCGGTCACTCACAGCCACACCCCCCTTCCACTCCCATAGAGGTCTCCTATCACAGTGGCAGAGGAATTATGGGAAATATAATGGTAATTTTGCATGGGTTAGTGTTCGTGAGGATGTGATGAATCGTCAATTAATTGATCGCAATATTCGATTCGGCTCACGTTGCATTAACCGATATATGTGTGTGTGTGGAGCGGTAGTGTAACGGTTAGCACGCTTCACTACAAACCCGGCGGACCTGGGTTCGATTCCCGCTCACGGTCAACACCAGTGACGATGATCTGAACCGGTCCTGGGCCTCCCCTATGTCAGCTCAGCCTCAAATGAGTACCTAGTGCGGTGTGTAAACATCGCCACTAGGGAGACAAAGGCGTCCGGGCGTGGTTCTAGCCACCCACCCACCTCATGTGCCATACCGGCCTTAATAGGTGCTCGCTAACAGCACGCGCCCCAACAGTCTACTATGGCCACGCGGTGGCTTCTTCGTCTTGGTACGAATCGATAATTTCCCATCGCGTGCGTTTATGTCACTCTAAAGATGACGTCGCCTCGTAGGGCTCTCGATTCTCTGCATGGATCACCAGGACGAGAGATGCGACAGAGAGACGCACCACGCCCGTGGCAATCCCGCTGCACTGTGGAGTCCGCGCGCCGCTCGCACCAATCGAGATGCAATGCATTGGCATCACGAAGGATTCCACAGATTCACACCACCACTACCACCGCCGCCACCACGATACGGTGCCTATATTGGCACCATTACACGGACCACTCGGTTGATTCGCGAGGCGGCGGCCGAAACCCCCGATTCGAATCCAAGTTGTCCAGCTTTCGCCAGCTCAGTGTCTCTGACATTGCAGCGACAAAGCCGCCGCTAGCGAGCATCCAAGTTAAGTTCCGCATATTATTCGGGTCTTTCGGTAAAGTCACCCAGATAGGTTTTCTTTGAACCCATCTACGTGACTTTACCGAAAGACCCAAATAATATGAATTCCTGCAGTCACGACAGCTTTAAGTCAAGATTCAATTCCGCAGTCAAAATATTCGTCGTGAAATAATGAATCACCATTTGACGAGCCACTGCTGGATGAAGGCTTATTCTGCCAGGTAAGGCCCACTGAGCTATGTAACTCATTTTCCGAAACGATCTGGCCACAATGTACTGCTCAACGAAGTGGCTTATCATCATGTGGACATTTATCGGGGGCGAATAACACTGAAGGCACGTTGAATCTAAATGTGGAGGGGAAACCCGGAGGACCCGGAGAAACCCCACGCCGACCACGTAGAGAGAGACACGCAAACTCTAAATATGAAGGCATCGTCAAGGTCGGGATCGAACCCACGACCTCCCGTATACCAGGCGAGGTAGTTAACATCTCGCCACCATGGCGCCCCGCATGAAAAACATCGCTCGGCTGACACGGATATCTCCTACACTGACGGAGAATTGAGAATAGCTCACAGTGTTGTCTCCGTGCGGTGCGAACGAAGCTCAACGTAGGCACGCGCACGCGGCACGAGCAGGACACGCACCGGAGGACTCGTTCATTTCACGAAGTGTTCTGTCCATCGACAAGGTCGCAATTCTTATTCCCATGTTGCTCGAATCATTGCACCGGCTCTCTTCATCTGTCCCTTGAACATCGTTCCGTTTCGCCGGGGGTTGTTTTCTTCGTCTTGGTCTTTTGTGAAAAGATGCTGCCCTCGATCACCTTATCTGCAGCGAGCCGTTCTGTCTCGCTACTTCAAGCCCAATCAAGATGTTCTTCCTCTCCCCGTAAGATAGATACACATCGAACGAGTCTACGTTCATCTCCGGCCTGACACAGGACCAATGCCCGAAACGTCGCCTATTGTTCTTCTCCGGCCTGACGCAGGACATCATCCTTTGCTTTTAAGTTTTTTTTATCGCCGTCCAACTTATTTTCTTAGCTCCCCCACCGCCACCGCAAAATGAGAGCTCTTGGGATTAACAGCAAAAAAAGGGGGATTCACAGCAGTAAAAACAAAAGTCGGCGAGACTCTTAACTCGACAGGGCGGCGTCGGGGGTCTCTCGTGGGTGCTGACATCCTTCCTGGAAACTAAAAAAAAAGAAATCCGAACGCAACCGGACGGGAACCCACGATTCGGGAGGCCGCCTCCACTCGGGATTTTCGTTTTTGTCGCGGCGTTAGCAGGAATTTATCAGCCACGCAGGAGCGATTTAAAGAAAATTCGCCAGTGTAAAAGAAAATATATGTAGATACATTAATTTACGTTGGACCACGTGACAATTGTCGCGGAGCCGTGGTACCGTGGTGGTCGGCGCACCGCACTATGAACCTGGCCGGCCTGAGTTTGAGTCCGGGCCGCAAGTAACGTCAGCGGCGAGTGATATCTGCACTTATCCAGGATGCACCCCCTCCTCCCCCGCCACACATCTCATCACCAACCCGCGCTGACCAACGTGCAGAAAGTGTGGTCAAAACAGCCCCGTGGTTAACGCTGCGTGGGGAGGGCGGTGTTGGTGGCTTCGTGGCCTGTAATCCAGCACCGTGGAGGCAGCGAGGGGTTGATGGATCATCGCATCAGATGATGTGGAACTCCCTTCCCGTGGCCATCGAGGTGCCATGTACCCTGGCTCACCAGGAGAATGCAGTGCAGAAAATTGGAGAGGGGATAGAGTGTTGTCCCCTCGCACGCGTGGGGGCTTTCTCCGGGTGCTCTGGTTTTGTCCCGCGTGTCAAACATTGGTTGAAAACATCTTCAAATAAAAACGCGACGCGGCGTGTCTCCCCCGAAAAAGGGATTCCTTGGACTCGGCGTGGCTTTCTTGGATCAATAACTAATTCATAATAATTCTAACACACGTAATACATAAATATTTGTACAAAAAAAGAGCAAGCTAAAAATGGCAGCACACGGTGTGGCCCAAGTCGCTGCTGGCACCGCCCACGAGAGAGAGAGATCGTGGAGAAAGCGAGAGAGGCGGAGAGATCGAGTGGAGAGAGACTTTGACTTTTAAACAACTTTTATTGCCGCCAGCAGCAAAAGCACTGGAGGCGATTTCAATATGAAATACACAAAGTCACCAGCAAACAAGTAAACAAACACTATACATCCACGCGCTGTGGCGCTAAATACGCCGCGCACAACACGAAATAAGAGTCACGTGGTGGTGGTGGTGGTGGTCATCGCGCACGCCACAGTGACGAGCGAGCGCTTCAGAAGGTGAACATGAGTGAGAGTGCCGTCCACGCTGGTACAGAGAGGGGCTTTTCCGGCTCCCCAGCGTTCGAAGACGACGTGCGCATCACCGGCATGTGTGTGGTACATGGCGTGCTCCAGCCGGAGCCGCGCCTTGAGCAGGCCCCTGAGTGAGAGAGAGAGAGACGTAAAATTCCCGAGTGTCAGCCGTTTATTGCGACGTCTGCTTTCGTGGAATTGCGGACGGGGACTTGTGATCTCAAGCGATTTGTGCGGAATGAGCGGTGGGCAGGGCAAGGCGAGCGAGAGAGAGACAAAGACGCGTGGGGTAAACGCGCGTTGATTGGCTGCGGCCACTGATGCTGCTGCTGCTGATGATGTCCGCGAGACGCGCGAGCGAAAACAATCTCGGGGCGTGGGCGAATTGTCTCCTCGTGTGTTCACATTCAGAGTCGCTCGTTTCTCTAAAACGAAATCGATTGCTCGTACACGTGGCGTTTTATCTACGGGACACCCACCCCACACACCCTTTTTTTGCGGCCATAATTCGGGTGTGAAGATTTATTTATTTTTTAACACCAACGAATGGACACCTGTTTGCAAAAGGCGTCAATTCTGGAATACGTACATTGTGGTACAACATGCAAAACAAATACGCGTTGATAATTATTGATGCATTGTCATTGAACCCGATTGGCCTACAACAGAGGCATTATCTCTCGTGCCTTTGTCTCACCATCAAAATGCGAACAGTACAAGGGCGATGCAAACGCCAAAGCATCAATAGCTCGCGTTAAGCAATTATATATATTTGGGTCCCATAGATATGTGTGGTTAATGCAGAATGTATGCCGTGTAATAATAGGTGTCCACTTGGTGTTTGAACATCTTGACACCTCCTACATTCTTGGCAGACATAGTAAAGCCTTTCTTTCTCTTTGAAATCAAGTTGAGTTTTCTTTGTGTGATACGAGTTGAACAATATTCCTTAAGAACCCTTGCGGGAGTCGTTCTCTCCAATGTTGATGTCGTTGTCTTTGTTGTTGCTGAAAAAGAAGAATAAGATGATCTCAGCAGTAGCTCTGCAATAGCCACTTCAGTGGTCCGTTCTCTAACATGGCTTTTTTTTCGCAAAGCATACGGAAAAAAAAGAAAACTGACGAAAAGAAGCGTGGAGAGATGCACGCTTGGAACCAGGTTGAGAGACAGAAAGACGAGCACGTGGTTGAGAGAACACGAGGATGAAGAACGCGCACAGGTGACCTACATCATTGAAACTGTTTAAGAAGAGTGTGCCGGTTTTGGGCAGGATGCTTGGTGCCCTTCCCCTCACCTACGATTACCACGGTTGGCTACGAACGGTGCGAAAGAAGTTCAACATACTGACATACAAAGGCTAGAGACGTCGATGGTCAAATTGTAAAGAATAATAGACAAATGTTGCAGCCAGGGAATGAGCAAAATAAATACGAACGTGAACACCGCCAAGGAGATGGAACGGTGGAATCAGTAAATGTGCAATGTGCTCGGTTGCATCAATACTTCGCAGAATCGTGACTTGCGGAGGCCTTCATCCAGCAGTGCATCTACCGTGGATGATGATAATGATGATGATTGTGACATAACGGCCATCACATCACAGGAGAGCACCGCTCGCATTGAATAGGGTCAGGTCGGGTACGGTGAGGTCAGGTGAGGTCGGATAAGGTAGGGTCGCGTTGGGTCAGAAGGGGTCATCAGATTCGGGCAAGGTCAGGTCGGCCAGTTCGAGTCAGGTTGCGTGGGGTGGTCTCTGGTCGGCTTGGGCAGAGTTACGGGGTGGAGTTGGGGTTTGGGGGGGGTGCTGGATACGAGAGAGGCTCAGATAGCCACAACAACAGGATATGGAATCTTGCGCCGAATGGAGAGAAGACCGAGGGCTGAGGTTCCATGGAACATCCCAGTGCTGTTTTGCTAAGCGGTGAGAACCGCCTGTGATGTGTAAGTACAGAGCATGTGTGCGTGTGTGTGTGCGATGTAAACATCCAGCACTGGGAGAGACAAAGGCGGCCGGGTGTGTGTGTGGGATCTGTCCACACACCCATTCGTGCGCCGTTCCGGCCTTAATAGGAGCTCGCCAGTGCCACTTGCCCTTGACACGCGGAGTCTTTGTTGTTGTCCCGTGTGTGTGTGGGTACCTGGGTGTTTTGTGCCACCAAACACTCCACCCCCTTAACTCTCCATTGGTGGTGGGGCAGTTGTGGAGAGAGTGGAAAGTTGTCCCATACCTGGGTAATGTGCTCATGACTAGCTCCGATTTGGCAGCAGAGGTCTCACTACGAATCAGTCAAGTGCCTTATCTTTTCATCGGCTGCGTAACGCAGTGTGGAAGCTACCCGGTCTGTCGCTTCACACGAAGCTTCGGGTCTTCTCGGCCGCGGTCATGCCCTCCCTTCTCTATGCTTGCGAAATGTAGACCCCCCTTATTGAACATCCTCGTCGGTTAGAAACATTTAGGCTGGCCTGCCTACGAGCCATCCTGGGTTTAACCAGGCTGGATTGTGTGAGGAGCTCAGAAATCATTGAAAATCTGGACAAAGTCCCATCGGTGAGCTCCTCTGGCAGGCAAGGCTGCGTTGGCTGGGCCATGTAGCCCGCATGCCCAGCTACTGCATGCCTAAGCAGCTTTT
Source organism: Entosphenus tridentatus (assembly GCA_014621495.2). NCBI lineage: Eukaryota > Metazoa > Chordata > Hyperoartia > Petromyzontiformes > Petromyzontidae > Entosphenus > Entosphenus tridentatus. The sequence continues at coordinate 13,672,044 of CM025607.2, read as the reverse complement.
GTTCTGCCGGATAGAGGGGGCTAAACGGGTGAGGCATGGGCTAGAGAAGAGATGGAGTGATGTGGTGCAAGAGGATGTGGAGCTGAGTGGACTTGCCGATGACTCTACCAGCGATGATGTGGAGATGGCTCGTGAAGGACGCTACTGGGCAGTTGGAGGCAGTCGCCCTCCAGCAACAACGGAGGGCAGAGCAGCGACGCTCACAACATCGAGCGGAGTGTCGGGTAGCTAACACACAGCAAGTTGGCACAGTAAGGGGGACACGCGGTGCATCGGTCAGTCATCTCAGTTGGTAAACTCATAGAACCTGAGTCTGTCCCGTCACCTCCTGCCAGCGTGCGATCGATACTTCACGTGGCCTCAAAGTGCACATAGCTTGGCACGAGCGCCGTGGTGACGTCACTCAGCCTTACATGAGTAGCTGGTGCGGTGTGTAAACATCGCCACTTGGGATACAAAGGTGGCCGGGCGTGGTTCTGACCACCCCCACCCCCTCGTGTGCCACAGCGCCGACCTTCAGAGGTGCTACTCAACGATAGCACTTGCCCCAGCATGAAAAAAATGAGAATAGGTTTTTACCCTTTCTGGCAATAAAACTGTTCTATTTGCCAGAGAGGGTTAAAACATATTATTATTATTTTATTTGCCAGACAGGGTGAAACCTCGACTTACAGCTTTCGTGACTGCAGGAATTCATATTCTTTGGGTCTCTCAGTAAAATCACGTAGATAGGTTCAAAGAAAATAATGTATTGTTTTTTCAAACTTTGATACTGGCAAAAAATTAAAAGGTCCGACGTAGCACTTGCCCCAACAGTCTGTTATGAAGGCCATTACGGGGAGACCTTTTCCTATGAGGGGGATTGAAGGAGATTGCACCGTTGTTTAAACCACCGCGCGCGGGAGATAGAATCGTCACCGATCAAACATCAGGTTCGTGGAGTGCGCGCAACCGTTGCGCCGCTTGTGACAGGCATCCCTCGAGTGTAGGAGGGATATGACCCTCCTGGACAAACATAACAATTAAACTTGACAATCAGGCGAGGCCGTTTCTGGGTAGAGATCCCTTCGCGAGATTGCGTTCATATTTTTTTTTTTACCGGAAAGTGGGACACATGTTCACACGTCCGTCAAAAGCCACGGTTCGTGGGCTGTGTCACACATTACAGCGCTCAATGCTATTTGCACAGCGATAAGGGGGTTATCTCCGCAGATATTTACTCAGCAATGAGGGCCCCATCGCGTCGTGAATTCTCTCTTTCCTGTGCCAAACTTTTCATTCCGTAAGCAAAAAAAAAACACCCCCCCCCCCTCCATACGCCCCACCACCTCCATCCCCTGTCCCACCACCTCCCACCCTCACCGTCATTGTGTTTACGCTCCTCGAGGTGGAATGAGGGACGTTCCACTTTGTTGAAATGTCAGCCGTGCATCATTGGCTCTGGGTCCTGTTGCGGCGGTGTAGCGGCTAGCGCGCTGCGCTATGAACCCGGAGACCCGAGTTCGATTCCCGCTCACGGCCAACACCGGTGACGATTTTCTGCGCCAGACCCGGGCCTCCACTAGGTCGACTCAGCCTGAAATGAGTAGCTGGTTCGGGGAGACAAAGGCGGCCGGGCGTGGTGCTGGCCACCCAACCCCTTCGTGCGCCGTGCCGGCCTTCATAGGTGCTAGCTGACAGCGCTTGCCCCAACAGTCTGTTACAGGCTACACGGGGGATCTTTGTCTTTGTTTGCTAGAGGTGGTGGTGGTCGGGGCGTGGGGGGGGGGGAGTCTCCCGCCGGTGTCGTGGGTCCCGAGTTACTGTCAGGCTGCGTGATCGTCGTGATTAGAGAGGCGCGCCGTCTATCATCGTGTCAACATTGACCATTCGTCATCGCGGTCACGTGCAGATATGATCGCTTCGTCTTCAGGCGCGTGATTAATCATCACTAAGCGATTTGATAAATCGGCAAATGGTACGTAATGGTTATCACCATCACCACCATCATCATCAGCATCATAGTCTTAATACGATATTGTTCATGGGCCGCAGCAGAAATCGGTAACCACTCAGTAGTAGCCATCTAATTATACAAATCATGACGGTGAATTTATGGGTTTAATATCTGGTCCAGAGTTTGGGTTGCACGACCCCAATCGCACAGGCGGTGCATTATCTCTCAAGTATCTCTTGTATCACTACAATTA
>CM025607.2:13616364-13650979 GCA_014621495.2 Entosphenus tridentatus | reverse complement strand
ATACACACACATATACACACACAAATACACACATACACACACATACACACACATACATACACACATATACACACACACACGCACACACATACACACACGCACACATACACACACGCACACATACACACACGCACACATACACACATACACATACACACACACGCACACATACACACATACATACATACACACACACATACACACACGCACACATACACACACACACGCACACATACACACATACATACACACATACACACACACGCACGCACACGTTCCTCGTACTCCAGAGGCGCGAGCTCGCCGAGCAGAATGCGCGCGACAGGCACAAGGCAGGTCGCGTCGTCACTCATTCTGTTCGGGCGTCTAACATTTGTTTAAAGTTTGCTTAACACATTGACCTTGTCGTGTCGTGCCCCCCACCACCACCACTCCTCCGCTATAAACAAGAATGGGGGTGGTGGCGGATGGGGCTGCTTGTACGCCATCCATTGCGCCAAGGGTTGCATTTCTCGCTGAATGTTGTCCGCGACGCTGGAGGAGTGGACGGCACGCGGCTCGTCGCGACAGTCGTGAGCGAGACGCCTCTTGGTCGATGCGGTCTGCCGGGCGCGGAAATATGTTCCGGGCCAGCAAGGCCGGACACGCGACGTGCGTATGGACGTCTGTGAAGAGAGAGCTCTGATGGCTTATGGGATCCATCCCGTCTAATTAAAGATGTAGTCCATTTCGATTTAAAGCTTTCGTGACTGCAGAGATTCATCTTCTTGGTTCTTTCGGAAAAGTCACGTAGAATGGAAACAAAAAAAATTATAAAATAAAACATAATAAACTAATTCTCACGACGTTTCGGCCACAACGCCAAGCAGCCGTCATCAGGTGAAGACCAGGTTTGTCGGGGAGACAGACCTGGTCTGCTTGCGTTGTGGCCGAAACGTCGTGAGAATTATTTTATTATGTTTTATTTCATTATTTTTATTGTTTACATTCTACGTGACTTTACCGAAAGAACCAAGAAGATGTAGTCCATTCATTGGGAGCGCTCACAGAAAGAAGAGAATCTCTGTCGGTGTCGCTGAGCACGTTGCGCGGAAGGAGATCTCACAGAGCTGCTCCTGAGATCACATCCAGTGACGGCTCTAATCCGCACACGATGGGGGTTGAGGTTTCCCATCACACGCTCCCCGGCACAGAGAAATTATTCTCGCGCGGCAGTCAAACTAGCTTCTTTATTATTCTATTCTCTGAGTCAAATTAATGTATACAAATTCGTTGGAAAGTCAAATTATAACTTTTTTTGTTTTGTTTTACTTCTGACAAGGGCCCGACACAGAGCGCTGGCAATTAGCAGAGAAGGGGGCACCGAAATTCCGCGGGCAGGAGCACGAAGCGCCGTGCTCACAAATTATTCTGTTTTAAAACCTCACATTACGCGGGGGTGGGGGTGGCAGCAGGGGGGGGGGGCCTGGGGTGCAGTCATTGGTGACCGCGCTGAGACCATTAACTCGCTCCACTCGAGAACCCCGTTTCATCACGGGCGGCTGAAACTCGGATTCAAACCGGTTGTCCCTGACCCCCCTGAAACCGCCCGGTCAGCTCAGGTTCCAAAAACACCCGCACAGCCAACGTATCCCACACACAGCGTCGGTGTGCGTCGACAGGACACGAGAGAGGTCCGCTTTACGAGCTGTTTCCCTGCGTAAGGCAGCGACGACGATTGCGGTTGTAAATCAGGTCGCCAGCGACTCACCTCGTGCAAAGATCGCCCCACGGGAGCCGACGCAAGCTGCCGGGGGGCAAGGGCCGTGAGCCAGGTGCACTTACGAAGGTCGGAACAGTGGAAGGTTTGGGCCGGAGCCGCGCCGTCTTTGTCTCTCACCCCCGCGCCGGCGTTTTCACACACGGCGTCGAGTTTACTCGTTCGAGGCTGTGCCGACCTAGGGGAGGCCCAGGACAGGGTTCAAGGCATTCGCCACTGATGTTCTCTCCCACCCCGAACGTATAGCCTAAACATAATGTAGGGGCAAGTCCTATTCGCGAGCACCTATGAAGGCCGGCGCAGAACACGAGGGGTTGGGTGGCCAGCACCATTACCAGTCACCTTTGTCTCCCGAGTCGACCTAGGGAAGGCCCAGACCCGGTTCAGATAATCGGCATCAGGTGTTGGCCGTGAGTGGGAATCGAACTCGGGTCGCCGGGTTCGTAGCGCAGCGCGCTAACCACCGCACTACCGCTCCACGCACATACATGCACGCACTTACACGCTGATTTTTACCTGTAATTGTGCCCTAATAATAACCTGTGTCTCCACCGCGTTGCGCAAATACGCGGCTTCAGCCCTTGCCTGCCCCATGCGAGCAAAGCACTCAGGCTAAACCTCGTCATTACCGCCCGTCTCACTCTCTGTGAGTCTTGCGCGATGCCTCTCTCCCTGCCTGCGTGTCGCCACACGTTCTTAATGCTGCCATGTGCGTGTTTAATAACCATTGCGTGCGTGATGTAATTTAAATAGGTTATACATATACGTGCGTGCATGCACGTGTGTGTGTTGGGGGGGGGAGTCGGTGGAGGAGGGCGGGCAGTGGCGCAACGGTTAGATCACTGCAGCACCAACCCAGCGACTATATTTTGATTCTAGGCCACACGGCTAACGTCAGTGACGAGTTAATAGCTACACCTCTCCCGAAGAGTGTGCCGAAAAACACCCTCGAGTGGGGCTCTCCAAGATCTGTCTCCAGTTAAGGCCCTATCGCCAGCAGCGGCGAGAGCCAATACATTGCAGGGCTGCACCTTGACAGCTCTGTGTATGTGTGCAAATATCAGCCTCTTTGCAATTTCCTCCATGAAGCAAGCCAGTAAAGCATCCACTCAGGAACTTTACCAGGCCACCCAGTCACACTCAGCCACACGCTCGTCGACAAAAAAAAGGAATTTTGCAAGCAAGATCAGACACCGTTTGCCTCTTTGTGATGTGCGTGACCAGGAATTGAACCGAGGCGGCTGGGATTTTAGAGCCAGTAGACGGATGACCTCGGGCATCAGGAAACTTGCGCTGACACAGCTGAGGACCTGGGTTCGAGGCCAGGTTTTCAGCCGCGCTTGTTCGTGCCTGGGCTTCTCAAGCGGTAGCGAGATGATGGTCGTAGCTCGGTCACGAATGCCTGCACACACGGCAAAAAAAGAAACCCCAACAAATTATAATTGGATTTTCATGAGTAAGATTTTCTCATTTTAATTTGATTGGCATGTGAGGAACACTCTAGGCAGTGCGCTTAAAAGGTGTGACCGTATTGTGGCTACATAAGCAGTTCTGTGATGCAATCTTCAAGGGCCAATTCTGGCATTGGCCATTCTTCACAGCACATAAATATAGGAGATTGGCAGACTCGTCTCTTGCATTGTGTAACTGTGCAAAAAGCAAACACAGACAGAGAGACAGGTGGACGGACTGCTGTCTAACGGGGCCTCTATTCGACGGACGGACTGGCTGATTAGTTTACCTTTCTTGTACTGTGCACCACTATCCTGTGTCTGTACTGTTTGTTGTTGTAACGTTCCTACCCGCCCACACTGGACATGTGTACAAAAAAATTGCTTCATAGCTCATCGGATTCCTCGAGTGTAAACACATATTCTGATTCTGTAATCGTCTGATGAGGTCTGCAGCCAATGAACAGACAAACCGGCCTCTGATCATTTCTTTGAGAGAGCAGATCGACAGAGCAGCCTCTCGAATGCGTCGTTACGCAATACCAGAGAGACAGAGAGAGAGGGAGCCAGACAGAAAGACAAAGCGTTCGCTGATGGGGGGGGGGGGTGGAGGTCTCCGGATGGTGACAGCTCGAGAGAGAGAGAGAGCGAAAGAGAGACGCCGTCCGTCCGATCTCATCGTCGTCACCGCCACGTAAGCGGGCGCAACATCTCCCGCGTTGACCTCGCCCTCGGTGAACGCGCTGCGGTCACTCACCCGTACGAGCGAGGCACGGAACGCGCGCCTGTCGCTTCGCCCCAGCGTCACGCCGGGAGCGCGTTCGTAGTAGTAGTAATAATAATGAGTGAATGGCGGAACAGAATTGCTCGCGAGCAAACGGCGGCTCCGAGCCGCGGCTGAACGCGCGGCACTCCACTCCCGCGTGCACGCGGAGTGAGCGATCCGGTTTCTTCTGGGAGCACGAGAGAGTGCGTGCGAGTGTGCGTGTGAGTGTGCGTGTGAGCGTGTGTTTGTGAGCGAGTCGGGAGCGGTGGTGGAGCGGTTAGCGCGCTGCGCTGCGAACCCGATTACCGCTCGTGGCCAACACCCGGTGACGATTATCTGAGCCGATCGTGGGCCTCCCCTAGGTTGACTCAGCCTCAAATTAGCACCTGGTGCGGTGTGTTAAACATCGCCACTGGGGAGACAAAGGCGGCCGGGCGTGGTGCTGACCACCCACCCCCTTGTGTGCCTTTCCGGCCTTCATAGGTGCTCGCTAACAGCACTTGCCCCAACAGTCTGTTACAGGATATATGGGGGATCTTTGTCTTTGAGTGTGTTTGTGAGCGTGCGGAGGGCTATTGTAGCAGATAGCCCGCTACGCTTGTGAACCTCGCGACCCGAGTAGGATTCCCGCTCACAGTCAACACCAGTGACGATGATCTGAGCCTCCTCTAGGTCGACTCAGCCTTAAATAAGTACCTGGTGCCATTTTTACGTGAACATCGCCACTGGGGTGACAGAAGTGGCCTGGAGTGGAGCTGGCCACCCACCCTCTCGTATCCCAGTCGGCCTTCACAGGTGCTCGCTAAGCACTCGCCCCAACAGTCTGTTAAGGCTATGAGGTGGGGTGGGGGGGTCTTTGTATGTGAGCGTGAAAATGTCCGTTACTATGAGTGAGGTTGTTTCTGAGTGACAGTGCATTTGTGTATAGATGTGAGCGTGAGTTCAAGTGTGCCACTTTGTAAATAGATTTTTCAAAAAGTGTGCACGTTCATTATCCAGGGAAGCCTCACCGAGACTCAAGACTCTGTCAGGAGGGTCCTGCCACATGACATATTTAACCAATGGGTACGTTGGTTAAAAATGTCAGGTATGTAGTCCATAAGTCCAGACCAGATGTCTCACTTCTTGGTACCGCCTGGGACTGCGTAACCTTATTGATTCTAATTCCTTCATGTTCCCAAATAACAGTGAATCACGTGACAATAATTTGAAATGAGTGGGCTAATCAAGTAACTCACTCTTATTGGCCATATCAATAAATGGATACCACTGAAGTTTTACCGTGGACTCAGGAGGAGATCGAGGTGCGTTTAGGATTAATCAGCCATGGGCAGTGGATTGAGAAACGGCTGCACATTCTCAGTAATGTCGTATGTATGTATGTATGTTGAACTTCTATCGCGCCGCACGTAGCCAACCGTGCTAATCGGAGCTGCAGGTTCAACGTCTGCCACGTCGGCCGTTGCGATGTAAACATCGCCAGGCCGATGCGCACATCTTCTTCATGAATGTAAAATGAGAGACACAATCCGCAGTGGTGTCGTGCGAGTGGGGCCATGCAACCCCAACTCAGGACCACGTAGGACACCCATAGAGACACACAGAGATACATGGAGACTCATAGAGATACGTAGATAAGCATAGAGATACAAGAGATACATTAAAGACAAACCACAGTGGGGCGATTGTAGCCATACACCCTAAACTATGGTCCACATAGTAAACCACTGTAATCTGTGCTACCTTCAACGGAGGGGGAGGAATAGCAACACTACACGAACTCCACTACACAAACTCCACTACACGAACTCCACTACACGAACTCCTCTCTACAGAAGCCCTCTTGGTCGTGGCGAGCAGCAGACCTCGACACTGCCATTCAGCCACTGGATGTGTTTGCCACCATCGTTCGCAAGACTCGAATCGCTGGCCACTAGTGCTGGATTAAGCTAGTGCGGGCCTGTAGCATATGTTATAAAAGGGCCCTAAATAAAAAAAAACACAAATATTAACACACTATTTGCATAGTAAAGTAATTGTAGTTTTTCATTTGCGACACAGCCAGGTAATATGACAAATCGCTAACCTTAAACACCCAGTCGTTCATAAAAGTCGAAGGCACTATAGTACTATAGTAATGGAGCAAGTGCAGAATCACTGAACTGGAATTGATAGCTTGAAAGCATTTAGCGCGGGGCCCTTGAAAGTGCGGGGCCCGTAGCTACTTGTGTAGCTACTTGTGTAGCTACTTGTGTAGCTACTCGTGTAGCTACACGAGTAGCTACACGAGTAGCTACTCGTGTAGCTACACGTGTAGCTACTCGTGCTACTAGGATAGTCCGGCACTGCTGGCCACCCCTGCTCCGGTGTCGAACCCTTCAGAATTGTCTCACAGCGTGCGGGCGCTGCTGTGGAATCGTCGTTCACGCATCACGCCGAGCCCCCCTCTCTCTCTCTTCCCACCGCTGATTCACCTCCCCCCACCCCCAATCCTCTCCCCCAACTCCGCTCTTCTCACGTCAGCGATCGGGTTTCCTACAGTGCACCCTGGCCGCATGCCTGTTTAATTGAGCGTTCGTTAATTGGCTGCCGCACAATGAATGGCACACGCGGTGGCGGCCGACGGCGACTCCATCGTGACCGAAGGAACGTTTTAGAAGTTGAATTCGCTTTGTTTCGCGAGCCGACGGTCGCGATGAATTAAAAAAAGATAACACCGTGAATCACGTTCATTCATCCCTTGGACAAATCCACCGCTAGATGAAGGCCTGTGGCCGCGCAGTAATACGACAAATCGCTAACCTTAAACACCCAGTCGTTCATAAAAGTCGAAGGCACTATAGTACTATAGTAATGGAGCAAGTGGAGGTTTACTCCTCTTCGTTCGCACGGCTGCTGGTGTACGATTGCAGAGCAACAACGACAACCTTCACGTCCAGGTGGCGCACGGGAGATGGGAAACAGCCGGCGCCAGGAGCAGCGTGATGTCTCGCATCGTCTATTTGTGGGATCGGACATTGCGTCGTTACGTGTCGTTAGCTCAGTGGTGAGTGATACGTGGTGGGGAGTGGGGTGGGGGGAGATTTGGGGGGGTAGGTTGGTGATGGGGGGGGGGGGAAATTTGGGGGGGATAGGTTGGTGGTGGTGGGGGAGATTTGGGGGGGTTTGTTTCGTGACATGAGTTCGAGTCCCGATCACGGCTAACATCGGTGGCGAGTCATATCTGAACCGGTCTCAGGCTTCACTTCGTCACTTTCACCAACACACACTGACGGTCGTAGTGAAGTAAGGTGGGGTGGGTGGGGGAACATTGTGTGTGTATGTTGAACTTTTTTTGCACCGTACGTAGTCAACCGTGCCAATCGGAGGTGCGGGGTATGGACAACAAACTCCAAACTAAAAACCAGTTCTAGAGAAATTAGTTTTCAATACAGATGATTTAAAAGCTCCAGTGGCTTCCTAATATCGGAAACGAGAGCGTTCCAGACGGCCGCAGACGCTCATCTGGAAGCGCGCGATGCAGTGAAACCTTCATTCAGCAGTGGATTGACAAAGGCACCGGTGCTTGTGCTTGAGAATTGAGAAGGACAAGATAGGGAGAGAGGGGATGGGCGGTTGGGCGGGCGGGTGGACGGGTTGGTGAGAGTGAGCGTTTAGGGGGTCAGCCTCGTGAGCCGTCGCTCCCGGGCATGACCTTTGCCGACCCGCGCGAGCCCCGCACCTCTCGACTCGCAACACGAGCGCTAATGTCGAGGCATTCATCCTCAAGTGCTTACACGCGGCCCCGGGCGACAGACACAACGATGTGTAGCGGCGGCGGCGGCGGCGGTGAGCCGTTGTCGCCGTGCGGTGATGTTCAAGGCAAACACCTGAAGCACCATCAGACGGGCGGTGACCTTTGCAGTTGAGAGTGGGGGGTGTGCGCGCTGCGTCACAGGCATCCCCGCAGCACGTGTCCGCACACGCTCGCTCCCAACCGCTCCGCCTCATCACCCCGTCTCTTACTCGCTTTGCCGCCTCCACTGCCGTGCATACAACAAAGATCCCCTAACCGTATAGACTCTAACAGGCTGCTGTCGCGACAAGCGCTGGGCGCGATAACCTATTAAGGCTGGCAGGGCACACGAGGGGGTTGGTGGCCAGCACCACGCCCGGCTGATTTTGTATCCCATCGCACCAGGCACGCATTTGATGCGGACTCGACGTAGTGGAGGGACAGATAATGAATGGTCACTGGTGTCGGTGGCCATGAGTGGGAGTCGAACTTGGGTAGCCAGGTTCGTAACGCAGTGCGCTCACCGCTGTGCCAGCACTCCCCAAATGTATATTATCAACAAGCCAAGGACAAAGATCCCCGTGTAGCCTTAACATGCTTTTGGGGCAAGTGAAGGGGTGGGTCTCCAGCACCACGCCTTTGTCTCCCTAAGTGGTCGTGAGCGGGAATCGAACTCGGGTGGCCGAGTGGCGGCAGCAATTTGCCAAGCGTAAGGATGATGGACGTGACATTTGGGGCATTGAGAAATGAGGATTGCGCCGAATGTGAGTGTCATACTTGTGATCTCTCCCGCCGCCGGACGGCAATTGCGTAAATAACCTGCTCGCAAAGTTGTGTGTTCATGACGAGCCGCAGGAAGGAGGCACGACTCAGGCCATTTACCCCTCCCTACGTGTCGCTCGCTCAAGAGGACGCTGGGTTCCCGTCATGTGCAGCGGCGTCCTCGTGTCAAGCGGTTGATGCGTATCCTGAAAAGTGCCGCGTTAGGCGAAAAGGCGCGTGAAGCGAAAACAATTTCGCCGTGAATGATACTGAAATAAGTTTGACGATGTACGCACACACGCACGGTATGATGGCGGGACAAATATCTGAGGGAATGCCGCTGCGTTACTGTATTATTCCATGCACTGTATCGACTCGGCCGTGCAGCACAAGAAAGTAGTTCGTCATCGACCCGCTCATAAACTGCGTTATATAACAGGCGCGTTTCGCGTTATAAAGGGCGCATTCCGCGTTATAATGGAACACGTTCTGCGTTATAACGGGACGTGTTCCATGTGATAACAGGGCGCGTTCCGCGTTATAATAACGGTGCGTGTTACGCGAAAAGCGTTCCCTGACGGAAGAACCGCGTCATAGCGAAGACGCGTTGTGTGAACACTGCACGTAAAGCGAGGACTTGCGATACAGATAAGGAGGAGGGGGGGTGTGGCGGGGGAGCGTTGTCTCCGAAAGACGGGAGGTTGAAATAATTTGACGCGGACGGTTGCACGTTTTTTTGTCTCTCTCGCTCGCAGTCCAACTTCAGCGACGAGTGCAAGTTCCGCGAGATCCTGCTGCCCAACAACTACAACGCCTACGAGTCGTGGGAGCACGCCGGGATGTACATCGGCCTCAGCAAGGGGGGGCGCAGCAAGAGGGGCGGCCGGGTGTCCCTGGCTCTGACCGTCACGCACTTCCTGCCCAGACGCATCGGCGGGGAGAACGAGCACCCGGCGTAGGCGCGATGGCCCCCTTCACGGAACGCGAACGAGGGACGCCGTCGCTCTTTTGACTGTTCGAGGCAACGCTGAGGTGTGGGCTTTTGTGGGACTTCGCCGTCGCAAGCAGGGGTGGTGATGGTCGTGGTGAGGATGATGATGATGTCCGGTGGATGAGACTGGTGATGGAATGGCAGCCAAAGGGAGAGGAGAAGAGAGAGGGGGGGGGAGATCACCCGAGAAGTCAACCAGCGTGGATGTTGCGACGGAGCGATGAGATCAAAGCCCACGTGTTAAACTGAGATCAGAGAGTTGGGATGCATGAGCGTTGACGTTGATTGTGGTGGCATCGGGGAACCAGCGTGGTGAACAACAACAAAGATCGCAATCACTGACATGGCATGGGGAGGACTTCATCCAGCAGTAGATAGACCAAAGTTCATGATAGTGATTGGGAGTTGATGATGATGCCACCAGCAATGGGACAATATGGTGGAGGATGCGTGTGTGTGTGTGTGTGCTTGCGTTTGGGTTCTCACAGCTTGATTGGACTATTAAGTTTTGGCCTAGGGGGGCCTGGATGGGGTGAGAAGACATCAGCCACAGTCACCCCCCAGCTCCAAACGATGAAGATTACAATCCTACGATGAAGGTCCACTTCTCTGATGAAGAACATTGACCACCCAATCACAGCCATCGACTTGACAACTGTCGCCAAATCATCGCGTGGTTGCTCATGAATCGGTGATTCCATTTCGCTGCAATTTTTCCGCGATGATCTGGAGGAGAAGAATATGATGATGATGATGATAACGACAACGATCGTGAGGATTGGAAGACTTCGAGAGACAGACAGAGAGACGTAAGGTGTCCGTGGACCTGACACCTTTAAGGTGGCGGGCTGAGGCGGTGGCGGCGATGGGTGGAGTGGACTTGCCTCGGTTATGTTGATATGGCAAGATGCGAGGGCACTTATAATGGGACACGGCAGTTCTTAGATACGAGCCGACGTGATAGGGGAGGCGAGTCGAGTGAGGCTTGTGAAGGACAAGACGACCGACTGCCACTTGTCCCCAATGGTAACGGGCAACGCATGTCCGGAGACTGCTACTGACCGATCATTTTGGGTTGTCCACGTGTCGTTTAAAATCAAAAAAACATTATTCATGTTCTTTCTTTTTTGCTTCTCCTGAGTGGAACCCGATCGGGATTTTAGTAGCTAGTTGTCGTGAGATGTGGATATTCCTTTTTCGGAATTCTAGCATCGAGCAGTGTAGCGTCACCTCGTGTTGACGACGACGATGACGACGACAATGATTATGATGTCATAGAACTACTGCCCTTCTGAGGTCACTGCGGTCCCCTCTTTGTTCGCACGAGGAGGGGGTATTGCAATGCCTCACGTGCCCTGCTACTATAGACGCGTTCCTTGCCGCATGGCAATCAAATCAAAAATATTTAATTTCAAAGTTAGCATTTTGGCAAATTATTTTACCCCCCCCCCCCCCGCCAAATGTAACACGATGGAAAAAAAATCTCATTTTTCAGTCATCGGTGGTGACTGGACTGACACCATCATTAATTCGCTATGCTTGAGAAACCAATTTAATCACAACTTTGTCTTTGCAAACTAAACAAAAAACGATTAACTGAAAATGCTTTACCAGGTAAGGCCCACTGAGCTGTATAGCTATTTTCAGAAGCCACAAATGAAAGCTCAACGAAGTGGCTTATCACGTGGAAATGTATAGCAGCACAAATACTCTCAACGCGTGTTGATTCTCAATCTGGAGGGAAAAACTGGAAGACACGGAGAAAAATCCACGAGGCCACGGGGAGAGGTAGTTAACATCGGGGCACCACCGTGGCGAATCGACTGGCCTCTTTGTGACTCGATCGATCTTCTCCAGCTGAGAGATCGAGTCTCTCTGCGAGTCTATGGGTGGGTCTCGATCTCACACTGATCGGTCTCCGCTCGAGAATCTCGGTTGAATCATGGTCGGGCGGCTGAAACCTGGATCCGAACACAGGCTCTGAGCGGTTCCGGCTCAGTGACTCCGACACGGTTATTATAGCCGCTCATATTTCTGTAATGCAAGAGGATTTGGAAAATACGCTGGATTTTTAGCTGCCCGAACCCGCCGTCTGTCGGGGTTTTGATATTTGTATGGGGCGATGATGTGGGGGGATTGGACATATAGACAGACACGCACGGATATACGCATGACACGCACGTACAAATACGTACAAAATAAGCACACACGGCACATTCACATGCAAAACGCACAGACTTAGTGATACGTGCACATGTACACATATACTCATGCAAATATACTCATGCAAAGACAAACATCCCCCTATATCCTTTAACAGACTGTTGGTGCAAGTGCTGTTCACGATCACCTATGAAGGCCGGAACCGCATACGAGGGGGGTGGGTGGCCAGCATCACGCACGGCCACCTTTGTCTCCCCAGTGGCGATGTTTACACATCGCACCAGGTACTAACTTGAGGCTGAGTCGACCTAGGGGAGGCCCAGGACCGGTTCAGATAATCGTCACTGGTGTTGGCCGTGAGCGGGAATCGAACTCGGGTAGCCAGGTTCGTAGCGCGGCGCGCTAACCGCTCCACTACCACTCCCCACCACACGCACGCGCACACGCACATTCATACATACGGAATACAGACGCAGATGCGCACAGACACACACTGACACGACCACACACACAGCTCCGGTCTGCACAGAAGCCCCGCTAAGCCCAGAGACGCATTCTTATCCAACACCACCCAAGTCTGGCGTGGTGGGGCACGCCCGTGAGACATCGTATTTGAGGCCGAGGGTTGGTGTATCACGCAGAGCTCCCTGCGAGACTCCCCAAAGCCGGCAGCGATATACTCAAGTTGCCCCACCGGGCGGTTTGCAGTGCAGCAAGTGGGTGGCATTCGTGAATCCGTCTGTGTAGGACGTTCGAGGGTGATGCTCTCCTCGTGCGTGGTGGTGGTGGGGTTTCGCCCGGGACTCCCGGTTTTCCTCCCACACACGAATTTATTTTTAAAAGTCGTCATATAAAAAAAACAATGACTTGGCCAAACATCCCAATGTAAAGCAGGACCCGCCTCAAAAATAACTCTTGAGACTCTCGGTAAACACGTGAACATTATTTCAATTAGTATTTATTCTACTCATCCTGATTGACTCTACATCCCACTGTTCAGGATTCCATTGCAGCCCATCATCCCTTCGAGGCCGTTAAAACGATCACCACTTCGTGGCAAGTCAAGTGGTGGGTTCTATGATCAGTCTGGCCCTCGCCATGAAAATATGGTATTTCCATCGCTTCCCCCCCCCACACTCATCCTATTGCTGTACCTAAAAAAAAAGATCTAACAACAAAAGAATTGGTCACACCCGGTGCTGTATAAACTCAAGCGCCCATGTAAATTAAACGGTACCACGAAAGTTAATCGACCACGAGTGGTTGTTAGGTTCGGTAGCCTGAGTGGTAAGTTAAACATTTGGACTGCGTTCGCGTTCACCGACTTCGGGCACGTGGCTCCCGTCTGCGGGTCTCTAGCGCCCCCCAGTGGAGGATTTATCACACTTCAATGGGCACGAAACGATTAATGGATTTATCAATGAAAATATATTTTTTCAAAAAATGTTACGTTCATTCGCTCCCGACACATGCATATGTAATCATTACGTGTGGAAATAGATTGCGTGCGATCGATGCCTAATTCCATGAAAACATGTCATGCTCACGTTCATTCAGGCTAAATGGGACAAATGTAAGAGACAGGCCAATACAAACGAATGAGCCAACGCGAACGAGATGAGAACAAATATCAACAGAGGCATTTTGTTTTTTTACAAACGAATGAAATCACGATTCGATTCAAGAACCGATGATTTGTCGCGTCTCGTTTGGTACCGTCTCCTTTGTATCGTTTGTCTCTCTGCCTCGCTCGCCACCGTCGTCACGTGTCCAGATTAAATAATCGATTCTCACGCCGCGCAATCCGATCGATGCACGCTGTTACAATCGCGAGCGCTCGATTAATCGAAACGTGCCTGGCGACCAGTGAGCACCAGAGACCATTCATCGTTCCACCAACCCTTTAATCCAAACCATCTCCTTCTCCTTCAGCAACCACTTCTTTACAAATGATGAATGCACTTTTTAAATGCGGTTAAGTATGCAGTACAGTACTTACTAAGAGTAGTGTGTGTGTATACAGTATATATACAGTATAGAATTATAAAAAAAATGGCTATGTGTATATTTTGATCATTTTAATTATAAGTTATATGCGGTTGCTATTTGTAAAAAAAAAACATTTGAAAAACACAACAAAATAATTTCGTTTGAAAGGTATTCTGTACAGCACTTATATTTCCAAATATTTATTAGTCATCCTAGCTTAGAACTCTGTTGTTGATGTTGTCCTGTTTGTTTTCGGCGTTGTCGATGTTGGTCACTGTTGGCTGTCGTTACCGTATTCTCTGTAAAAGTAAGACGCACCCACAAACCACGTGCCCCGGGTGATAATAAAGTGCCACAAACCTGGTCTCTACATACACACACACACACAGCTAACGGATTACAAGACGCACCTATAAAGTTTTATTTTCTAATTAGTAGAGGGGAAAAAGTGCGTCTTTTATTTCGGAGAATATGGTATCACTAAGACATTTTTTTTTGTTTTAAAAAGTTTACAGAGTGTTACATGTACAAAGTGGAAATCTGAAAAAAAATACACTAGAGTTGTGCAAATTGACATGCAATGGCAATCGGCTTGCCGCTAAAAAAAAACAAGTTTCGCGTAATTGCGTGCAAGACACACTGCGATCCATCTGTAGATACCCCACGAAAGCAATTCATAGTCTCCTCTTGCGCATGGCAGCAGCGAAATGTCCAGGAGCTCGATGTTAACGTCGAGGTCCGCCGGCCACGACGAGAGGGCTTCAGGAGAGAGAGAGGGAGAAAGAGAGGGGGAGTTCGTGTAGTTTTGCCGCTCCTCCTCCTCATCCTCCTCGTCCGCTGAAGGAGCGCAGACTGCAGTGGTGGACTTTCATGGTCCGTAGTTTGACTTGCACGGCCACACTCGTCCTGCCGTGGCCACGCCTGTGTCTTAAATTGACTGAAGCATCGTGGAGGGTGCGTCAAAGCCTCTCTACGTTTCCCCCCCCCACCTCCACCAATCCTCAAGAAACACATAATTCGATGTCTTAACTCTCTTTGGCCAACATCGCGCGCAGTGATTGGCCTGCAACGTGCCAACGTTTGCGTAAGCCGAGTTGAACTTCTTTCGCACCGTACGTAGCAACAACAACAAAAACAATCAGCGCATTCGTCAATAACACTGCCTTTAAGGGGGGGGGATCCCATGCAGTAAGAGAAGGTTCGGGCAATCGCTCTCCATAGCGTATTACAAATACGAGGTTTTTTCCCTCTTCAAATCAGTGGGGTATCTATAATCGATGGATCATCCTGTATAGTCCCAGGCACCTTTGCTTTTAAGATGTCTTAAAGACGCAGTTTTGTTTCCCGCGTTGCGTACACTGCTGTTCAAGGAACATTCAGCTCGGATTGACAAAGAGCTCTCTGGTCTTGTCGCTGCTCGTGGGATTGGTTTGCGATGCAGGGTCTCGTTTCTCTGAGTAGGAGCGCCGTAGTGCAGCGTTGTGGGGCACGGATTAAATCGATGATCCTACGTTCCGCACGCACAGAGAGTATACCCACGTGCCGTTTATACAAAGTCAAAAGTGGCTTAGTCCATGGGCCCATTGGCCATCCGGTCTTCCGTTATTATTATTATATAACCACAGCAGCACTTGGTTAAGGAGGCAAATACCGGACCGACCGATTTCACCCTTTGTGGACTTCATCAGCAGAGTCAGGTAAATGATTTACAAACAGTGCTGCTGGATTTCCAGGTATTATTTCGTAAACATTCGATGACGGGTTAAACCAAATCGCGGTGAGGTCGAACGGGGGAGGGGGGAGATGGGGTGAGGGATAAATCGTCGAACGTCCAGATAAAGACGTTCAAATGACGTTGGGTCGTGCCGGAGTGACGTCACTCTCTGTCCACTCCCCTGCAGTGGCCGTCGGGACAGCACCCGGGCCTGGTGACAGTCGCTTGCAAGTGACGCCACGTGTCGGGCAGCCAGGGGACAACTCAGCCTGTCGGTGTGTAGCGACAAGAGAAGAGCTGTCTAGATGCTTGGTTCTTTCGGTAAAGTCACGGAGATAGAAAATAAAATAAAATTAAAATAATAAAAACCACGACGTTTCAATCGCAACACAAGTGGTCTCCGCCTGATGAAGACCGCTTGTGTTGCGATCGAAACGTCGTGGTTTTTTTGCTTTTATTTAAAATTTGAATTTATTTAAAAAATTTATTTTCTATCTACGTGACTTTACCGAATGAACCAAGAATATGATTTTCTGTAGTCGCGAAAGTTTTAAGTCAAGAAGAGCTGTTTGTTTGTTTTTGGAGGGGGGAGGGGGGGGGAGCGGGGGGTGTTGCGCCTGAGAATATATATATAGCATCGGGGTGATGATGTGTACTTAATATTTCGTAACGTCTGCTTTCATAAATGTTAACAATTTAGTAATCGCCGCGTCACCCACACACCCACACGCACGCCGCTGCCGTTTCACGCGACGTTAGTGAACTCGCGTAATACCTCTCGAGATGTACCACGGATCATTGATGATGATGGAGGAGGAGGAGGGAAAAAAATAAAATGCGTGAGGTTGACGATGACAGTGGCGGGCGAGCGGGCGGTCTAACACCACCGCTTGTAAATTCACGATCAGCAACAACAATAACAACAACAACAACGACGACAACAATAAGATGAAACCAAGACTAGCCGAACTGTGCAGTGTCTCGTGTTGTGGGTGATCTCAGTCGTCGTAATGTACCACGCGCGCGCACGCGCCTTCTCCCAGTGCGCCTGGGAGATGATGGGTTTTGGAAGCTACTCCAGCCGACTGCGAGAGGTGGCCAAACACCCTGGGACATGAGATAGGTGACGATGAGGGGGAGGGGGCAGGGTAGAGGGAGACAAGAGCTCACCAGCCGATCACACGTGATCCCTGCACCCCCTTAATCAGCTCGCCGACCAGCCCCGAGAGTACGAAGACCTTCCCCATGACCCTGACCAACGAGCTGGCCAGCCACGACTACGAGATCAACCCATACAAATACACATGGGCGGAGGAGGCGGGGGGGGGACACGGAGGGGCAACGCACCGCCCAAACTGGACACCTTCATAAATGTATTTTCAATAATTTACAATGAAAACTAAATTAATTATACGCACACGCAATTCCTAATGTGAGGGACAAAGCGGACCCCCCCCCCCCCCAAATATAGAAGTCAAACTCCACCTATGCGACGACGTTTAAACGTCATGGGACCTCCTTTGCCAGAACCAAAATATGATAATAGGTTTATCCCCTTTTTTCTGGCAACAAAACAGGTGTTAAGATGTTAAAACACAAAACTGAAACCTTTTACAAGGAATCATGTCTGCGTTAACCACAATGCTTGTGGTCAGAATGCAAACCAGCCAGCCAACCTATCGTTCACCCAGTCCTTAGAGCTGGCTCTCTCCTTAACCAACGAGCCAACTGGGCAAGATGACTAACCCGTGTCCAACTAGCTAACCAGGCACGAATACAGCATCAGAAGACTTCTTTATCCTGGAGAAATCGGTACAAGTCCTCGTCCGAAACCTTAACCCAATAAATTTCGATTTAAAGCTTTCGTGACTGCAGGGATTCATCTTCTTGGTTCTTTCGGTAAAGTCACGTAGAAGGGAAATAATAAAATAATAAAAATTAAACATAATAAAATACAATTCTCACGACGTTTCGGCCACAACGCAAGCAGCCGTCCTCAGGTGAAGAACAGGTATGTCGGAAAGACAGCGTCTGAATGAACACCACCAAGCTTGGCAGCGTTAACCCAATAGCCAAACCAGGCACGGGCAAGACCCCACACCAACTTCGCCACCCACCCAGCCACGGACAACTCTCCTGCCTCTCTCGCGAGCCAGTCGACAGGGGGCCTCCCCAGCCGGTCTTGCAGGCACCGTCCGAACGACAGCCAGCCACGTCGCCTTGCTTCACTGACGCGGCAGGGGTTGGTTGTGCGCCCGGCGAATCGTGGCGTCAGGGCTGCTTTGCTATCCAGCCTGACGTGTGTCGGGGGGGGGAGCTGCGGTACGTCTGGTTTGACGTCTGTTTTAGTGTGTCCGGTCTGCCGCTGCGCGTCTGTGGTCTGCTGTGTCTGTGCTGTGTCTGTGGTTGCTGTGTGTCTGTGCTGTGCTGTGTGTCTGTGGTCTGCTGTCTCTGTGCTGTGCTGTGTCTCTGTGGTCTGCTGTGTGTCTGTGCTGTGTCTCTGTGCTGTGTCTGTGGTCTGCTGTGTCTGTGGGCTGCTGTGTGTCTGTGCTGTGTCTCTGTGTTTGCGTCTGTGGTCTGCTGTGTCTCTGTGCTGTGTGTCTGTGCTGTGCTGTGTCTGTGCTGTGTGTCTGTGCTGTGTCTGTGGTTGCTGTGTCTGTGGTCTGCTGTGTCTGTGGTCTGCTGTGTGTCTGTGCTGTGTGTCTGTGCTGTGTCTGTGCTGTGTTTGTGGATGCTGTGTGTCTGTGCTGTGTGTCTGTGGGCTGCTGTGTGTCTGTGCTGTGTCTGTGCTGTGTGTCTGTGCTGTGCTGTGCCTGTGGGCTGCCACGCGTCTTGGTGGCTGTGTCCGGTGCCCCGCGCGTCTGGACATGCGGTTGTGTGCCGGCCGTCTCGGCGCCTCCCACGTGGCGGCTGGACGCGCTTCGAGTCGCGAACACAGAGATCGGTGTTCGCGACGTCTTCCGTGCCCCCCCCCCCCCCCCCGGGAATCCCTCTCCCGCTCCCCCCCCCTCGCGCCCCCCCCCCCCCCCACATTGGGATAGAGACCACGTGGCGATAATGAATTCGCTTAAACACCACCACCAACACAATCAAGTAACAAAAAATAGTACACATCGTATTTATCCTGAGCGACGCCATTGTGGCCAAAATGTCGAGTGTATTTTTGTACAAACGGAAAAACAATAAACGTTTCTCGTGTTTGGGGTTGTCCAAAAACTCCCATCGTCGCGATCCACCGCGGGACATCTTTGCGCGCTTGGCAGTCCTCATACGCCGCACGCACCAGATGATTGGTAAACACGGCTCCCACGTGGCGAAGGGAGAAGCCGGTTCAAATGAACGTGGCGATTCTGCGTGTTTCTGTACATTTCTGTCGTGGTTCGCGCTCTGTGGTTGGCGCTGCGCCACGGAACCGACCAACCGAGTTCGATTCCCGCCCACGGCCACCCGTACCAGTGACGATTATCTGAACCGGTGCTGGGCCTCCCCTAGGTCGACTCAGCCTCAAATGAGTAACGGGTGCGGTGTGTAAGCATCGTCACGAAGGAGAAAAAGGTGGCCGGGCGTGGTGCTGGCCACCCACCCCACTCGTGTGCCCATATCTACCTTCATAGGCGCTCGATAACTTGCCAAACAAGTCTCCGTGCGTGTTTATCTCAGCGTCTCTCTCCATGGCTGTGTCTCTTGTCTCCATGGCTGTCACCGAGTCAGCCTTTTAGTTACCGTCGAGCAGCGGTCACAAGTTCAGGTGGTGAGTGCTGAGACAGCCCCCGTGTGTAGAACACAGAATAACCCGAGCTACGTTGTGGGTGTAATGCGCTCCCTGGCGGGGAATCTCTTGTAGTACAACATCTCTGATGCAGTGGAACGTCTCTCATGTGTCACAAACTCCTCGTCGAAGACCCGAGGCGGAAGGCCTCCCTCCCTGTCTTGCATCTTCCGCAAAAGCTTCCAGGCAGCAATCCGAAACCGCATCGAGATGTTAACTTACTCGCTCGGTATAAGGAGGTCGTGGATTCGATCCCAACCCTGACGCCTCTCTATTTCGAGGTTGCGTGTTCTCCCCGTGGTCGCGTGGATTTTTCTCCGGGTCCTCCGGTTTTTCCCTCCACGTTTAGAAACGTTCGTTTAGAGTATTCGGCTGCTATACCTTTCCACGTGATGATAAGCCACTTCGTTGAGCTGTCATTTGTGGCCAGGTCGCTTCTGAAAAAGCGCGATATAGCTCAGTGAGCCTTACTTGGTAAAATAAAAAAAACAAGTAAAAAAATATTTTCTACCTACGTGACTTTACCGAAAGAACCAAAGAGTATGGATTCCTGCAGTCACGAAAGCTTAAAATTAAGATTAAAAAAATTGTTTTAACTTGATGATGATAAATATGATGAACAAAATGGAAAATAAAAAATCTCCAGCAGCGTGCAGAGGTTGTGGTCATCCAGGACAGAACCATTGAACTTAGAAGAACGGAGGAGGAGGAAGCATCATCACAGCCACGATGCACCACTCCGCCAATCCTGAAGCAATCGTCTGGCTCCACCGCCTCAATGTACAATGGCAGTATATATAGACGTTGCTGTCCATCAACATCAGTGACGGGGTAACTTGCTGAGCCGCCTCCTGCTGGACATCTGTGAAAAAGAGCTTCATAGCTCGTCGGATTCCTCCAGGATAAATACAGATTCTGATTCTGCCATCAGCCACACGAAGACCTTCTATTTTAAATAATCACTAGCGCCGTTGTTGAGAATATAAGTAACAAAATAAGCTGTCTATCTCCATAAATCTGTTCCTCTACATAATTCCCTAATTTATCCAGGAAGCCCCACCGAGTCATAGCAGTCTTTTGCAGGAGGGTCCCAGCATTGTTTTCATTTTAAGATGTCTTCAATTCATCAATGAGTGGTTGTGTTTATTTTACGTGTGGGAGGAAACCGGAGCACCCGAAGAAGACCCATGGGTGCGAGGCTGGCAACACTATTATCATCTTACGGATGGAAACGGATGGCGATTCGTCCACTTGCCGTACCGCCTTCTCCTGGCGAGCCTCCACAGTGCTGGAGTCCAGGCCACGTGCCACCACCGCCCGGCATACAAATTTAAAGTGTAATTTACACTCCAAGTTTGTAATTTACAAATCAAGTTTGTAATTTACACTTCCCGTCACCCACAAGGCCTTCTTGGGAGTGCACAATGTGAGCAGCAGCCGTTGCTGACAAACAGTAAATAAACGCAGATCGCCAACCTTGTAAAAATACACTTTATTTTCGTACAAACTGATGTCCAAAATATAAATTATTACAAAAGTGTGCGCGCGCCCACACACGACCGTCCATAGCTCGCGAGGAGCGACGGCGCGGATAACTCAAATCATTTTAGTTCGCCTCATTGATTAGTTTCATCTCATCATCTCCACCGCAGCTGTTTCACAAAGTATGCATGACAGGGTTCATGAACAGGGTGGCGTGCGGCCCAAAATGTGACCCGCGAAGGCTCTTGGAGTGGCCTGCCCACCAAGAGACGTGGCCCACCGAGAGAGATGCAAATTCGTGAGATATGAGAGAGATAACCGAGAGATAAGAGATACAGATTAGCGGTCACACGTACAGACATCGCGACCTTTACAATGCCACCGCACGAGATCAAAACGTCCGTGCACGTGACATTGTGACGTCAGTCAAACAAAAACATATGACGCGTGATGTCACGTGGCCCACCCAATGGCCCTCGGGAAAACACAGCTGAGCAAACTTGTATTACACGATCCAACCAAGTCCCCTTTCTTCATACCCCACGAGCGTACTCGTCCATCACCTCCGACCGCCCTCGAGAGCCCGCTAAAGCTAAAACGTGCGCAGCATGCGGGCCGCCACGGACGTCGACCTGGCGGCGGTGTTCAAGGTTGTTTCTTCACCTCCAGCCACTCCTCGCAAGCTCTCCACTCGGAGCTGCCTATGGATGACGACGTGTGCACTGGGCTGTCCCGTAGGCTGGGGTTCCGGCTTCGAGCGAGCTCCGTTTGGTGAGATTGAGAGAGCTCCGGCGAGGGCATCACTTTGAGAGTGGGCCCCATGACGCCAGCTTGGGCTGGACACCTTTGGCAAAGATCTCCGCAGCTCGTCGGGTTCCTCCAGCTTCAATCAAACGCCCGTGTCTGTGCGTGATGCGTGTTGCATGTGGGAGTCAACTCAAGAGTACGTTCCCTCGTTATCGCAGCTTCAAACTTGTGTCGGGGAGTGGGGGAGGTGGGGGACAGTCTGGGCCCGTGGCCTAGGTGAGCGCCACGAATTGTTAGTTTTTTTTATGTTGGTAGCATCTTTTCATAAATCTACAAACGTCAATTCCTCACTCAAACCCCACTCCCATCCCTCCCACGAATAACAACATCAACAATAGTGATCGCAATGGACAACAACGGTAAATTCAGACATACGTATTTGCAATTAAGCACACTTAAAAGAGTCCACGGTACGTACAATATTACCACTTTTAGGCGATGGCAAACGGTTGGTATCTCTTTCCAGTTGCCGTGTCGGGCCGGCACACGTGGTGGAGGTGGGCAGGACTCTGAGCTCTGGCTCCGCACCTCCCGAGTTCGCGATCGAACATCGCCTCCGATTCGTGAAACACGTACGCCCTATAAATTGTGTTCATCACGAATGTCGTCGCGCTATGCTCGAGATTACGACCATATCGATGTATGACCAACTTTGTCTGAATGAACCCAGTCTCTTCTTGATTCTTTCGGTAAAGTCACGTAGAAGGGAAATAATTATTTGATTATGTTTTATTTTTATTATTTTATTATTTCCCTTCTACGTGACTTTACCGAAAGAACCAAGAAGATGAATTCCTGCAGTCACGAAAGCTTTAAATCAGAACCCAGTCTCGTTAGTTATTTTCTTGGATGTGGAGACCGCCTGGGAATGTCAAGGTGTCCTAGGCGTGGGCTGCTGGGTAACCACGAGATGGAGGCGCATACCCAGGGAGTGTCACCCTCCTGCTATGCTTGCTGGGGTTTCTCTCCGGTTTCTTTTCAACTGCAGCCACTCCCGGTACTGGCCAAACGTCTGACATGTTGCAACCGAACCCTCCCGACAACGGGTCTTTTGAGGCTCCGCCATGCTGTCCTGGGTAAATAATTGGCATTGTTATTAACACAATGGGCACGTTTTGAAAACGACGCTGCTGAGGTTTTTTTGCGCTATTCCAGTGAACCGTGCACATTCCCGGTCGATAATAACAACAACAACCGAAGTCCAGAAAAAACGATCCACGATGACTGCTCTAAGGCTATCCATCTCTCCAGATTCCAACTGCCTACCACTGGCAAACATTCTTATAACGAGACCGACCGACCCAATCGCTCTTTGTGCGCTCCATCCCACGAGGCGGGGTATGTAAGAACAAAGATTGTCAAAAAATACACAAATGTACACGGGCCATTCGGTAGAACACGGTAACACAATGGCCTCCTCGTATTTCACAATTAACAACGCGAGCCCGTGAAAGGGGGCAATCTTGTGCGGATAAGCGTTTGTTGCGGCCGGTAAAAATACTTAAAAAAACAACAAAGGAGATCACTATGGACGGGGGTTGTGGGAGGGACGCAGGATGAGGAGACATGTAATGAAGAGAAGTGGGAAAGCAAGAGAGGAGTGACATGGAGAGCAGACAGTGGACGAGTGGGCATTTCCACACCCAAACCCAGGGCTTAAATTGTCGCCGAATATTTCCCAGGGCGGCTGGTGCCACGCGACGAGCAGCCCACAGCCAGAGGGAGAGGTACGGTGCACGTGATGCGATGGACGCGGAATTGTTATTCGCAGGTCACAGACCCGGACGAACCCAGCCAAAATTAATCAACGACTAAGCCCATGAACACGGAACACGTGCCCAAGAGCGCGCGCGCGAAAACGCTCGCCAACATCGCAGCATCACGATGCCGTGCCGCGATGACCTGAGCGCAGCTTTCATTTATAGCCACGTCCATAAAAAGATGTGCCGTCATTCTTCGTCTCTGTGCGTCAGTAGAAAAATAAAAATAACAAAAAGAATCGGTTATCCCGAGTGCAATCAGGGCTGCTCAAGTAGCGGAGGGGCGCAGAGCAGCTACGGCCCTCGCTGATTTCTGCAACCCTCCAGTGGTGCGGTCGCGACGAAACGGCTCGCAAACCATCGCCGCGCAAATCCCTGGCGGATCACAGGGAGAGAGCTTCCTCCTCTTAAAGGAAGACGCAACTCAGAAAACATAACCGGCTCTCGCCGTGTCGATATTATTGATACATACCAAGCGTACACCCGTGTCCTGGGCTGTCTGCCTCGACTTTTATGTTTAACCTAAGCAGCTAAGAGACTTTAAACGTTGCGTACGTTCCGCCGTGCCGTTGCGGAACCGTTGGGAGACGCCACTGCGACGACGACGACGACGCGTTGCGAAATGTGCGGGAGGAATGTCGCAGCGACGTCACCGCCGTGGTGCCAGAACGGCGACCCTTGACCTTTTAGCTTGAATCGTCGAATCGGATATTGACGCGAATGCGTAAATCCTCCGCTCTCGTCGCCAATACGATGATCGAACGATTCAAATATATACGGGGAAGTAAGTCTGATAGGAGACGGTAAATGCCCTCGGGGGAACAGAGCTCGGATTTGCTACGAATTAAATTAGCATTCAGCAAGAAGGAGGATGAGCAGGGAGCGGAAGAAGAGAAGAAAATGAAGGCCCTTAGCGTGGAGCACTGGAGTGCGTGGAGCGTTACACTCGGCAGAGATGGATGCCGGGAAGGTCTTGAGAGACGTGGAGCGGCGCCAAAGGCAGAAAATCGGCTGTAGGGGGAAATAAAAATAAATAAGCGCTCACGTGAGTTAACGAGCAGTCTAAGAGGAACCTATTGGAGAAGGCAAAAGGCCGAGGCTGAGCAGTACTGGTAGAGGGGAAGGCTCGTGAAAGGAAGCTCTTCAAGAGCCTTGGGGGGGGGCGGGTCGGGGGGGGGGCCAAGAGGTAGAAATGGGAAGGTGTTGCTCCACCGCTCAAAGAAAAGAGGTTCCATGAAAATTAAGAAATGCAAGTTTAGACAGGATGGAGGAAACGTAACCCTTTTACGATGAGAACTCAAAAAAGAAAATGATGGAAATAAATATATATATACATAAGACTGACTCTTTGGGCAATGGCCCTGGGGGACGCACAGCCTCGGTGCGTTATCGTCAAGACCAACGAGAGCCGCGGGTTTCCTTTGCTGCGCGTCGACCGTCCGCTTCCCGGGCCCGCATCCCCCCCCACCCCGCCCCCCGAGAGCCGCCGCTTACGAGGCCCCCCGGGCCGCTCCCGCTAGCGGAGGAGGCCCAGCGGCTCGGCCCGCCACGCCGCGTCCATTCCCAACGGATCGTCGACGTCCAGCTGGCCCTCGGATCCACCGCCGCCGCCGCCGCCGCCGTCGTCTCCGGGGGGCTCCGCCAGGTCGGCGTAGGCCAGCACGTGGTGAAGCGGCACGGCGTTGACGGTGGCCAGGAACTGCGAGAGCGGCGGCAGGAGGTGGTGCCTCCCCGGCGAGGTGGACGAAGAGGAGGAGCGCAGGCGGCCCTGCCCGGGGCTGAGCGTGACGACGGCGTGACGGTGCGCCGAGTAGAAGACGGTGTAGCCGTCGGGCAGGGTGCGCTCGCGGAAGGCGCACTCGCGCGCCCGGTACTCAGTCTGAGGGGGCGCACGGAACGCGCGCGTCAGTTCGTACAACGTGGGTTTCCTTTCTCATCTCGCGATTTTATCTCGCGATCAACGTCGTCTCTCCAGTGAGGCAACGGCCATCCCCGGGTCCTCCGCTGTTTCCCTCCACGTTTAGGAACATGCGCTTAGAGCGTTTGGCTGCTTTACATTTTTTTGTGGTAAGCCACTTTGTTGAGCTATCATTTGTGGCCAGGTCGCTTCTGAAAATAAAGGTGTATAGCTCAGTGGGCCTTATCCGTTAAAACAAAAAATGGTTTAGTTTTAAATAGATTATGATAATTTAAGGCTGAGTCGACCTAGAGGAGATCCAGCAGCAGTTAAGACAGTCGCCACTCATGTTGGCCGTGAGCGGGAATCAAATTCGGGTCCTCGAGTTCGTAGAGCAGTGCGCTAACCACTGTACTGCCACTCCCCACCCCGTTCCCACACACGTGTATATGCACCGAGCATCTGGTTCTGGGCGGTTGCAACTTTGGCGGTAGCAGGAACTGAAATAGTTGCTCAGCTCTTCTTGCCTAGGAATGAAAGTTCGTTGTGTGCGATCGCGTCAGTCCAAGCAAAACAAAGACATTGTCTCGCGCGTAATCGCAGTGGTGTCGTGTGGTTGGCATGCGCCCTGGTGGAGCAAGGGATCAAATGGGGGCTCCCTGTCCAATTTCCACCCCCTCCTTCGTGACTTGGTGCCTGGGCCCCTCCGGCCCACAGGCACCGGTTGCAGTTGCACCGCCTGCACACTCCTTAGCTACGCCGCCTTGTCATTGTTGATTAGCAGATTTTAATTGTTGTAGGTGTTCAAATTGTGAGGTGTCAGAGTGTTATGGGGGGGGGGTTTTCTGCTGAGCCACAATGGCTGACACTGAACACCAGGAAATACCTTTCTAACGTGAAAAAAAATGAATGCTATTTCCATCTGTCATCACCATTATCTACGATGCATCTCATGCGCGCGCGCGCATTCACTGGCAAGACACACCTCCCCCAGGGTCACACAAAGTCAAGGATCCCTCGCACAGAGCCATGCGGACTGCTGGAGCCAGTGCAGTTGGCGTTCCGCACGACGGAGTGATGAGAGCCAGCGCCACACAAAGCCCGGCCTCCACTGAGGTTTCCCCCACACGACCTCATTAGCAGATCACGGTTGTTAATAATAGTAATTTACATTCATTCATTCATCACGCATAGTCAGCGAAGGACAGTTACGCCAAACGCGTGAGCTCTTGCGACAGCATTCGCATCAACTTCTCTTTGCTGCCTTACACCGGCAGCAAAGTGTTTGCTCTACGGATCACTAAGGGGGGGGGCGGCCATGGGGGGCGGCGCCATTCCTTTAAGGGTCGCAGTTCTCACTCGGAACGTCGACCGCCACCCGAAGTGCGCAATTTGCTGCAGGAGTTTGCGCGTCGAGACGGGGCAGCCATCATTTACGGTCCTCTGTCGATCCATCTGCTGGATGAAAGGCTCCCCACGCCACGTCGCTTGTGCGGGTTGTTTGACCCCACTTCAACCTGCTGATTTGTGCAGGTTGGTGCCCAGGACCGTTTCAGCTATCACTCGCCACTAATATGTTGGCCGTGACCTGCCACCCCACTGCTGCATAACAAAGAACGCTTACACTGCACCAACCTTCGATGTGTTTTTTCTACGCCGCCATTCATATTTTACCCCGCGATTCTCTGCAACAACGCATGATGAGGTTTTACAATGTTGCTGTTTGGTGTTGAATGGGTGTCACTGCTTACGGGCGGTGCTCTTGCGAGTAATATTTGGTAACACATCCTGCAAGCACTGAATGTTCGAGTCGAAAAATTGTGATATGTCGCATTACAAATAATTTTTTAATGTAAATCTGTGAGCATTGATTTGTAATGTCGGGCCAAAGACGTTTCCAATGATCTGCGTTATAAGAGACTTCATTCGTTGGTCTGTCACAATTAATCGAGTCGAGAACTGGCTCATTCTGACTGCTAGTGAGCCTTGAGACTGATGGTATTGAAGGGTTACATATGGACCTTGGAGCTTGGTCCATGTGTCATAAAAACCATGACCCCGAAACTTTTTCTATACTTAACCTAGGAACATTCTAAGCTCTCTTTTCCTTCTTGTGATAGTTTAAAGCTAACAGCTAGAAACGAGTTTTGTAAAAAATTGGGGGGGGGGGGGGGGGAACCGGGGAGTGTTGTATATTGAACTTCTTTCGCACCGTACGTAGCCAACCGTGCTCATCGTAGGTGTGGAGGGAGGAGGACAACCGACTAGCGGCTTGCCCCGTGCTATATTTGCATGCGTGAATGTGATTTGTGATTTTGGTTGGGCCTGCCCCAATGCCCAGCCGGCGCTCCTCTCCCACCCATTCGGGGGGGCAACCGCTGTTCCTCACCGAGCCGTGCAGGCCGCCGTGGTCGTCCATGCACAGGTACCGCTGGCTGCTCACGCCCTTGATGGCCACGACGCCCCTGTCCACCCAGCGCATCTCCAGCAAACCTGCAGCGCCGCGGCACACGCGAAGGGGCGGGCGGGCGAGCGAGCGAGCGTCAGTGCGGCAAGCTGGCACGCCGGTCCGTCTGTTAAGAGAGCCTCTGTCGAATTTTCAGGAGGGTTTAATAAAAGAGACGTATTCTTGGTTTTTTCGGTAAAGTCACGTAGAAGGGAAGTAATAAAATAATACAAATAAAACATAATTACATAAATAGCGAGAATTTTTTTTTATAATGTTTTATTTTTTATTTTTTTATTTCCCTTCTATGTGACTTTACCGAAAGAAACAAGAATATGAATCCCTGCAGTCACGAAAGCTTTAAATCGAAATAGAGATGTACATTTGTAAAGTGGCTCAATTCATTCCATGAGATGCTAACGTGTGTATTGAGAGCAGGACATCAACAGAACCGAGGTAGACGGAGAGAACTATGGAGTAAAGGCTAATTTGACGAGGTGAGTTTTTAAGACCGACTTAAATGGCTCTAACGACTGTTAGCAAGGGCAAAGCATATCACAGTCTGGGGGCTGCATTGGGAAAAGCCCTGGGACCACACCAGGAAAGGAGCCTTGACCTCGGAGTGCTTAGAAGGAGGCGATGCGATGATCTCGGGCACCTCGTTGGAGAGTGAACGAGGATCAGTTCAAAAATCCGTGAGCGAGGAAACTCGCTTACGGACGCACGCGTATCCCGTGCTGCAACAGCCCCGATCGCGTTCTCACGCAGAGCGCGATTCACACTGGTACGTAGCAACGCACCACTCTCTTCTTCTCTTATCAACGATTACTTTGTCATTTGTAACCAATTCCAACCCCATAGTGCTCTCGGTGCCATATCAGGAGACAGTGTTTCCATTCGGATTTATCGCAGGGCATTGTAACCCTTTGAGTGAAAACTGATCCACAGAAGCGAATATCACAGAAGTACGTCTGATGTCTTTTTCAGATACCTCTGGCCCACACAGTGAGTGGCAGCACTTTCCCACCAGCTCTGCCACAGGCAGTGATATTCAACACGTGACAGTCAAAACAATATGTTGAGTTCTCAGAGTGTGTTCTCTTTTGGTGTGGGGTCATTGGCTGTGTCGGGTGGTGGCGGGTTTTATTGACACATTTACATATTTACGCGATCTAACCCGAAAAACCTCTATTATTGGGGTCATTGGTGACTGGGTTGAGACCATCAGCTCACTGCCATTGAGTATCCAGTTTAATCAAAGACATGACAATGGTGATGATTGCCTCAATTCAAACGCAGGATCTTAGCAGTGCCGACTCAGCGCTCTGACCTCTGATCCACCCTGCCATCTACCCCCCCCCCCCACCGTAAAAAAAGAAGAAATAAAATACCTCGAGAAAATTATTTTGTTGCCTATATTGCCAAAATAATATAGATAGATGCGCATTGCTGTTACACTAGATTTTTTTTAGTTTTTTTTTCTGGCTTGCGGGCAGGTGCGCTGTGGTTAAAATCACGTGCACACCTGCGTGGTGACGTCACCTGCATCCCTCAGCGTTGAGCCGGGTTCATGCGTTGTGCTGATGTGACCCCTCTCTCACCCAACCCTCCACGCCGATCGTGTAATTAATCTTGATTTGAAGCTTTCGTGACGGCAGGAATCCATACTCTTTTGTTTTTTCGGTAAAGTCACGTAGATAGAAAAAAATCATAATAGATCACGACGTTTCGATCGCGGAAATAATAATCCAGCAGTAGAACTGCTGAACCAGCGAGAGAGCTGTTACAACAAGATTATATATGTGGCGATGGGCAAGCAAGCGGGGTCTGCTTGCTTGCCTGAGGACGACCGCTTGTGTTAGTGTAATTAATCAGCTGCATGTTAAGTTACGTAACAGACTGTTGGGGCAAGTGCTGTTAGCGAGCATTTATAAAACAAACCGACGCGGCACACGAGGGGATGGGTGGCCAGCACCACGGCCGGCTACTTTTGTTTCCCGAGTGGCAAAGCTAGTCGATGGCTAATGCCTTGAATTCACAATTGCTGGTGTTGTGAGTGAATTTAATTCGCAGTGCCCAGGGAAATAAACCCATAATGAGGAGAGCACCAGGAAAGCATCCGCATGGTATGGAGCAGCAAACTACTTGACGTACTGCCACATACAGGCACCACTCAGCCCCTGCTGCTGAGTGCCTATGAATATGATTGTTTGCGAACCAGCAACCCCACACAAATGCATTTGATTACAGATGTGTATGGCCTCATATCTTATGCTGTATTTTCAGCAGAAACCTTAAATTATCTCTATATCTGTTGCGCCATGCAACACATTCACATTATCCTGCACCTCCGATTAGCACGGTCCCGCACCCCCCGATTAGCACGGTTGGCTACGTACAGTGCGAAAGAAGTTCAACATACATACAAGACGTGTGGAAATCTATGAATGCCCTTCATCCATGGAAGCATCACCGAGTCTCAAGACAATTTTTCAGGAGAGTATTGCGATATTGGGGCGTTGGCCAATTCTATTCATGAGAGTTTGGCTTCACGTGGCAGGAATCCTGAGAAAACCCACCATGCATATGAGGAGGTAACACTCAAAGCTCTGCACAGAGAGAATCAAAATCTCTTTTCCGTGTTACCCATCTCCTAGCCACCTCGGTACCCTAGCCTATAACACCTGGCATTCCGATAGGCCGTCTCCTATGCAAGTACTAGCCAGTCTCAAACCTTCTTAGCCTCCAAGATCAGACGAGATTGGGCACATTGAGGGGCATTTGGACGTCGCTGCGTCAGATAAATGCTTCCTATAAACTTCCAATTAAGCTAACAATTTCCGCGTCACCTTCAGTTTCACTCTTACCCGCCGTTCCAAAGTACAGACTGCACAGGGGATTTTACGACAGCTTAGGGCACACGCAGACATTATCAACAAGGGCCCAACAGGGTTGTCGAGGTCCAACACAAGAAGTCAGATAAACGTGGCTTTTTCCCGGTTGCGTGACGCGAAGCGCTTTGAGGCTTCTATGCGGAGGTGGCAGGCGCATCGGGAGGCTCATAATCGCCGTGTTAGTGACACCGTGCCGGCAAGATGACAACAAGGGTTCGGATTGGTGACTCGGCCAGCCGCCCGTGATTTAAACCGAGTTCTCGAGCGCAGCGAGCTGACGGTGGTATCGCGAATCTTTCACTGTCGATTGAAATTTGCAGATGACAGCATTCATCGTGTTGGGTTTAACAGCCATCCACGGTGTGCGCTTAATGTGAGAACGTATGTTGAACTTCTTTGTCGCCAACCATGTTAATCGGAAGTGCGGGGGTAGGACAACAAATTGAACGCAAAAAGCAGTTATAATGAAATGACTTTACAATCTATATTTAAAAGTACATAGCTCCGGTGGCTTCCAAATATCTGAAGGAAGAGCGTTCCAGACGTCCGCAGAAGCGCATCTGAAAGCGCTCGATGCGGTGACCGTCTTTGTTCGATTGCCAGCCAAACGCCGCTGCGAGGATGACCGGAGTTTTGTGTGATGGTTTATGCTCCTTGGCGAGATCAGCAAGGTGTTGTGGTTCGTTTGCGGCGAGCACTTTGTGTGTGTGATGATGACAACCAGCACTGGCTTAGAGCAGGGAGGGGCTGCAAGAGATCGGAATCAGAACATTTATTTATACTGGAGGAATCTGATGAGCTATGAAGCTCTTTTTCACAGACATCCAAATTAAAGCCCCCCCCCCCTCCACTCTATGTGCTGTGTCCTTTCTCAACGACGTCAGCGACCGTGATCTTCTATCCACTAGGCACTGTACAAAATATTGCTCAGGAACTTTGCATTGGATACTCTTCTCAGATGCATCAAATTGTTCTAATTGCTCCTTAATTAAATATCATGTCTTCTCCGGCTTGTTGTACCTATAACTTAGTGTGCCTTAAATAATGTCCCCGATTGTACCTATATTTAATAATGAAGGTTTTGGGATTACAATGAGACCCTTATATATATTTACATGATCTAAGCTAAACACGGTGATTCTGAATAATAAAGCCTACGTGTTAAATTGTGCCTATACAATCATGCAGATGATAGAAAAGAGCTGTATCAGTAAGATGTCGGTATTTGTTTTGTAAACTTGAATCAATCACGGGATTCTGCCTGGAGGAAAGAGCTATGGATGGAAACGTCTATGTTGTTGTTATGGTGTTTGGGTCTGCTTAATAACTTGTGTGATGGAATTTAGGTTTGTGTGTGACGAGTAGCCAGGGACATCAGTGGTTGAAGGTGAGGAAAAGTGATTTGACAGGGGTGTATTTTGTAATTATAATTAGAACCCTTGATATTTGCGCCGTCCGTACGGCACAAGGCGAAAATAAGACACTATGTTTCACAGACAAATGTAGACAGGGTGTGATGTTGCTCGCTGGTATTACCCAATTAAGAACGTTATGTTTTTTAACTCAATTTGTTTGAAGTCGTGCTCGACCACGCGCTCACTAAAATCATGGCCAGCGTAGAGACAGCAAAACATGCAGGGATTACCTATGGATCATTTACAAGTGAGAGGCTTGGACGTGCAGGTTGGATATGTAACGTCGTCTCTCGAAACAGTGGTTCTCAACCTGGGGTGAACGTACCCCCTGGGTGTGCGAGATGCCCTTTCTGAGAACCCAAGTGGTGCAGGCTGCAGTGAAGGTTAAGAACCACTGCTCTAGAATATAAGCTTCTGGCCCCTGTGTACAGGATCAAGTCGAATGTGGAGGGAATTTCATGGCAGGATGGGGTAAACAAGGTATAAGTTTAGGAATAGAACATGGCAGGAAATGTACCATGTTCTATTCTGAGTTTGCCATGGGAGGGTGGGTCACATGTGCAGGATGGAGGAGGGCAGGTTACAGAGTCAGAGGTTGACTTCGAAGGGGAATACCTGAAGCCTGATGGTGGTGGTGGTGATGATGATGATGATAATCAGAATCTTTATTCAGACTGGAGGAATCCGATGAGCTATGAAGCTCTATTTCAAAAACGTCCAGTCGGGGCGGATCAGCAAGTTACAACAAATAGAGAAAAAGGTAAGAAAGGTAAATAAAAATCAAGTATACGTCCGATTTTTCAACACTTTATGCAAGCTTTGGGCAAAGCAGCAAAACAACAACAAAAAACAGTCCAAAACCACACCAACGCAACACATTTGTACCTCAAGAAAATAGCACATTGAAATTGAACTCTCATTACAAAGGTAAGGATTCAAGTTACAAATCAAATTGGCAAATGTGACTGTATTAAGCACTAATCTTCTGCATCAGGATATGGTTTGAAACTGTGATAAAAAGTCCTTGGTGGTTAGGTGTGGACTTTGCAACAACAGGGGGATCTAGCATAAGGACGTGATGGCGAGGTGTGGTGGAATCGTGATGAGCTCTTGACTTGAACCAGAAGGGTGATCGTAATCCTACCAACTAGAGGTGGGGTTGGTGGATCAAACAGAGATGCAGCCTATGTATGTATGTATGTTGACCTTCTTTCCCACCGTACGTAGCCCAACCGTGCTAATCGGAGGTGTGGGGGAAGAACAACAAACTAAACCCTAAAAAAACAGTTCTAAGGAAATGCGTTTTCAACGTAGATTTAAAAGTGCATAGCCCAAAGCGAGATCACCCCGACAGGACAACCATGACAGAGATGGAGCGATAAGATCGGCTCCGGTACAGGAGCGAGATGCACTTTGGCACTGGTGTGTCACAAGGGATAACGACGACACGGGGAAGCTTTCATCCTAGCAGTGACTCGACCATGGATGATTACAATGATGTACAGCGCAAGAGATTAAGACATCTTCTAAGATACACCTCGAAACGTATCTCAGAGAAAATCGATGCATACACAACTAGATGCTCACTTTGCAGGTGAATGTCAGTCGCCATCTCTAGGCGATCACTAACCCTGCCTTTAAGTTGTTTAATCGCATCGTGATCTTTATATCAGCCAATAGTATAGTGGTAATAATATAGCAGCAGTGAAGTCTGGGCTGAGACGAGGAAGCGATTCATTAAATTGTAGTAATACGTTTTTACCCTTTCAACTGGTACAAAAACTGACACCTTTATACAAGGCATCATGTTTGCAATAACCAGAACACAAGCAGTCAAAATGCAAACAAAAAGAAACAACTCTGATACTAATGATATGCACTGTCCTCGAAGTTGATTGGTCCACGCCCGAGACAGCTTTTCTTAGAGTCTAGTCTCCATTGGTGTTGGACCAGATGACGTCAAAAGGCGTCATCGCCAAAAGGCGTCATCTGGTCCAACACCAATGGCGACTAGGCTCTAAGAAAAGCTGTCTCGGGTGTGGACCAATCAATTTCAAGGATAGTGCATATCATTATCAGAGTTGTTTCTTTTTGTTTGCATTTTGACTGCTTGTGTTGTGGTTATTGCAAACATGATGCCTCGTATAAAGGTGTCAGTTTTTGTACCAGTTGAAAGGGTAAAACCTATTACTATATTTTGCCACTGGTAAAGGAGGTCTCATAGTGATTCATTAAATCATACTATTTAATTATAGTATAGTCCTCGAGTTTACTGGCAAGCTGCTGGCTCCTCTGCACCCCAAAAATAATAAAAGTGTTCGTGGCTGTGGGCCGCTGCCACCGAAGCTAGCTGGGTAACTGGCTAAACGGAAAAAAAATTTCCACGTAAACAAATAAACGTTCAACAGATTTGAAACGGCGGAAAACGTTCGGGAAAACATTTATTAGTGACACTGCAGAGGTGGGAGGAACCAACACAGAAGACTGAGACGGTTTATTTAAAATTGCTCGAACATTCCAATTTGTGCCTCTATGAATGTAAATTCTTTCCGCCAGTATATTTTTGTTTTAATCCTAAAGAATATAACAGACAAAAACCTCACAGCTCACAGTACTATTATCTTGGCATTTTGTAAAAAAAAAAGTCAGATAACTTTAAAGGGGCCGTCCATAAATTACGTCACGCGATTTTGGACCATTTTTGACCCCCACCCCCATCGTCACGCGGCGTCACAAAAAAGTCAGACCCCCCCTCAAATATGACGTCACAAAGCT